>JAVCKS010005360.1:0-10831 GCA_032273685.1 Pteraster tesselatus | reverse complement strand
GTATGATATATTGCCAAAATGTCTTGGAAATATTCTACTCGTAGAGTAAGGGATTTGTCCCCATTCACTGTTATCAAACAATTCCTTATGAATACTTGATTTAATACAGACATTTTGTAGTTAGGTACAATATAACACAGTGAACTACCGGCACATTATTTTTGTTTATTGAATATTGCACAGGTAAAATGAAAAAGGTACAAAACTTTGGTAGTACTGCACCATAATGAACATGGAATAGAAACTGCGAAGTAGATTGGAATAAAACAAAATGACAAAATTAGATTTCTTTTTAATTACATGATTACCGGTAAAGATGAATTGCTTAAAAAATTAGCATTACACTTTGCATGCTCTTACAAAACAAATTCAAATGTGTTACTGCTGAACTACCATGGTAAGTTGATCGACCGAAAACCAAAAGTCTTCTGGTTATTCGCAGTGATTCTGCTGTAACTTACTTAGTTGACAAACTACATCTAAGCCCAATCACAGTGCCCACTGCACATACCGGTACATCAGCATTTCTCATTGAAGCTTTTACGGTAATTCTCTCTTACAAATAAATTGGCCTACTCATGGCAAAAGGGTGTAACTCAAATTTCCCACTTTGAGATAAATAGCATTCATAGGGTAATCAAGGGCGCTTTTTCCAGCTACGTTTTAAAATAAAATTGTTGTGTAATGGAACTTTCATAGCCTTTTCTAAAAATAAAAAAAAGCCATTTTCAGAGATACACCTTTTTGCCAAAACGGGTCCAAAATCTTATGAATAAAAATAGTGTCAACATTTGTCTAGAATGTTTCTATTAATATATACATAAATGCCATTTTTATTCAACTGAATAAAGAACACTTATTGGGCTCAAATGATACAATTTATCAAATTATTCTATAGCGCATCTCAGTACACTGTTTTGCCAACAAAATGATTACCGGTATGTGGGAGCATGTATAGTGTATGCTCTGACATCACAGATTGGTCGTGTGTTCAATTTAGTGGTTGGCAAAAAGAGAAGACATCATTGTTTATAAACATTGGAAAGCACTATCAATTTACACAATCGATATAGTCTAGCTAGGTCTAACCATGCTAGTAGGTGTGGGTATTTACTTAGAAAGAACTGCAACAGAATCAAATTGCCTTCATAGTAATACTATTGAGCTGCCAAAGTTCCCTAAACTATTCCACTGACACCTAAAGGGCAACTAACAGATTCCATATCTCTTAGTGAGGGTGATTTTAACATCGAGAATACTAAAAGAAAAAATACAATTTGCTTTGGCAGATCATTGTGAATAAAAGTCAAATTTGGGCAAAACGGTAACGGTAACAGTTTTTACGTTTAAGTCACAAAATAAAAATATACTGTGATCCAATGAGAATATTTGTGAAGGCAAAACTTGTTTTCAATACAATCACGGTCTTCATAGTCCACATCCATCTGCTAAACCCGACTGCAATAGACACACATGTACTATATTACAGTAATATACTGAAAATTGATCTTTGAGGCATGTTGCAATGATACGAGTATGAATGGTAGACAGCAAATCAATTTGCATTGCATAGAAGGATGGGCATTTGTGAATGAGCACCGCAAAGTGATATGAGATGAGCTGCAGTACATTGACTAAAGGTGACTGTTTAGATGCACACGTACAGTCAAATATATACACAACAATATGTACAAAATAGATAACAGTGCTATAGGCTTATTTCTCACAGAGAAACATGAGACAATTTTCGGGTCGACTCGACTGGGCCTTCGTCAGGGTTAGAAGCTAACATGTACTGTTATGTAGAACCCAATGTGTGGCTTCTCTCACTTTGTACTAATTCACAATGGAATTGTGGCCTCATAAGATGAGAAGTTATTTATTGAGATGGTTCAGATTGTCGCTAAGGCCAGTGTTCTTATTGATTACAGTGGCATGGGCCAACATTTAAAGTTCTTTCAAAGCAATGGGCGGCAAAACCTATATGCAAAAATACATATGTGAGGCCATTCACGGCAAGCGATATTCATACGAAAATACCCGGTAATGAATGAATTCAAGTTACACAAACATTTGATATGGGGCCATACAGCAAGCCAATAAGGTGGTAATTTGAGTATTGCACTACAAGACTCATCTTGTAGAATCTCAGCCAGCTGGGCTAGGTCAACTTTGTGGCAAAATTTAAACGAAGACCGGTACTGGAATTATATTATAGTATTAACATAAAATTAAATGCATTGATGATGATAATTCATTGTAAAGTTACACTCTTCAGATCATGTCCCATATTTTTTATCATTTAAATAAAATTTAACTAAATAAAAATTGCGTATATACATACAGAATGGCATACAATACACAGATAGATGAAAAAAGCTTAATTTGTAATACTATTACTAGTAACGTGCATATTATAATATATAATAAAGCTAGGTTTATTTACAAAAGCTGCAGTATCCAGGCGACTAGTTTCAATTGTAAGTCACAGACTTGCTTCCAAATACACAGTAGTCGATTGGCATTTTACCCCCAACAAAATTTGGTGTCCAAAATCTGTGATGGAAGTGAAGCGAAAATGTACATAAATTTGTTGTTTTTTTAGAAGCAGTGTGCATAAGTAGTAAGGATATTAGTGAAAAAATACAATGTACAAAACTGGTGATATAAACCATTAGCAATTACATGTATGCACACTGGCAACCAAACGTTTTAGTGTGCCCCTGTTTTATTGTACCGCAGTCTATCAGTCAACTTTGCGTAGGTAAAAGTCGGGAAACTTAAAAAAATCACTCAACTCGATCTTCAAGGAAAGACATGTATGGCAATAACTACGGCATCCGCACAACTCAAATTTTGTGTAACTCAGAATCTTCCCTTGAAATATTTCCTTCTCAAATGCTGTAATGTTTCTGTATCATTACCATACAATCCTGTATAGTAATTCCTTTTATTCACATTATCCAATCTCTTTAACATGTCTGCAGTCATGTATACAAAACCAGGGCGGATTGAAACTGCCAAGTGGTAATGTACATTAATTGTGCACACTTTTACAAATAACCAAAGACATTCGTATTATTTACACTTTCTTAAAAAGAGGCACAAGAATATTCTACATTTTTTTAGTTTATAATCGTGAATATAAAAATACAATAAAATACCCCAAAATTTAAGCCAAGTAAAATAAATTATCTATTACTTGCAAGCATTTCAACTGCTCTGCTTAGAAACATTTTTGCTATGTCTTTCAATTTCGAACCAAATTGGTCACTGTGACTGCAATATATACCGCTCAAGAAATTATGTTGAAAATCAAACCCCTTGAGAAACTGATTATAGTAGGATGCAGGATCCAATTAAATGATCATAATACTTCTTCATTTACTTGTATAAGCAGCAAAAGGTACAGGTCCTTATTAGAAACATTCACAGCAACCACAACAACAGTTGGTGAACCTCGAATTTACATTGAGAGGGGGAATAATATGATCTATTATTTAGTATTTAGCAGCTTTTCTCTGCTAAAGCCCTGCGCACACGAATCGACCAGTTTGTCAGAATACAAATTAAAAAATGTCCCTAAAAAGTAGTGATTACCATTTCATAAATCAATTTTTGATTACCGAATATAAGAAACTCAAGGAATAGCCACACACGGATTGTAACTATTATTATGATTCATAGGCACAGAAACATTCCAATATAGTTAAATACGGTACAGCGTGCAATGCCATTGAGCTTCAACAAAAATTGATAGCAGGTCCATAATTAGAAACTCCTGTCCCAATGTCTAACATTACTAAACAAATGGAACATAGTCTGTACGTATATACTCATGGTTTATTGAGTTGCCTTTAAATCGTCTTTTCAATATGTGTACTATGTGTATACATATGAAAATGGCATCAGTCATCTTATATAGACAACTTATATCGACAAAATCTAAAGGCAATTGGATCAAACATGTACATACTTGAGGGCATGCATGGCATATAATATTAACAAAAATGTTGGACAAAGACCATTACCCTTCTACCCTAATTCCCTGTATGAGCACAAAATATTTAAAGTATATTTTTATTGGAATTTGACGTGATGCAGTCCTGGAATTTGTTACGATAATGGAGAGAGGTAGGAAGATTTGGAATTTAAAAAAATGTAGTTTAAAGTTAATCGTTTCTTTTGCTAAAAAAAAAGAAAAGTAAGCTATACAAACAAAGCCATTATACACTGCAGCAGACCAGGGCATGTATGTACGTGATGTATACTCGGCGAATGACAGTTCAGATTGTACTACTGTATTGTAGTTGGCGTGTGTACTAGAAAGGCATTCAGGTGGCCAGTCTCAAGTAATGTGTTACGTAGTGGAGTGCACTAGATGGTGGTGTCTCCATCACTAGATGCAAGTACTTGGTGAACTGCGATTCGGCAGCGATTAATGAAAGATGTCATCTTCTCTTCTTGGGGGAGTCGGGTCTGAGATTTTCGGGCCGAAGCTCCTGATAGTGTTTCTGCAAAATGACAATTAAAAAAAATGTTATTCTTGTTTGAAGGAAAACATCACACACTTGAGGTTAAATATTGAATTGATAATTTTGTTAGGATGAAAGAAAAATCCATCCATGGTTAGTTACAAAGTATTCTCTTGTCGAAAATGATACAACGGGAACGCGCATTTATTTGTCGTTGTGTGCTACATGTACCTTTGCTTGGTTATTTTAATTACAGTTCAACTCATCTGTTCCATCATTCACAGCGCCCTCTTAGAAGGAAAAGCAAAGGCTAGGTTTTATTTGATGCGCTGCAGATATTTGTTGTGCGAGGGCCAATCGGGAGTAATACGCACTTGTTAGCTCAGCTAGTGGGAACATTGCACATGTGCGCACAGCTAGTGGGAACATTGCACAAGACCGAATAAATGACACTCCGCTTACCAGTTGGTTGTCTGATGGTATTCTGGACAAGAAGTCCATGAGCTCATTGTTTGGAATTGCATGAGGCTTCCGTAGCTTCTTAGTGAACTTGTTGATACCTGAATAACACACAGTGCGGTACATTCATTCTTCGATAGTCTCTTAATTATGTTTAAACAATTTTCCTGCTACATTAGCATGGAATGGGCATATGAACATGCAACTTGTGGCGAAAGCCATCCAACTAGAAGCAGATACCCTACACCTAGTCACGATCACCCCACAACCAGTCACAAATACCCTACAACGACCGGTGGTCACAATACCTTACATCTATTCTCTAATATCTACAATTATGCATGAATACCAACTTTTCATTACAAATATTTGTTAACCGGGCAAGGAAGTTAAACTTAACATGTTAAGAAATCTAACCAACCCCAAAAAATCTGTGAAAAACATTCAGCAAAATGTTTAAAATCCTGATTTTCTTTTACCAGAAATCAAACACAGACTTGACCACGGTAGTTTTTACCCAAATAAAAGAGGAGAATATGCTCTTTCAGGACCACAAAACTCTATTTGTGCTGACATCACCTTAAGACTCATTTCATAGAATCCGGTCACATATACGTCTGCGGAAAGACAGACTCCAATCCACTCTCTAATTGCTTGTATTGAATGTGCAGAAACTAGCACATATAGAGGGACTGGCTTGAGCATAAACTTCTCTCATGGGCTGCTTTCGTATTCAGGTTTTCAATCATAAAAAAAAAGTGTGAAGAAGTGGGCAAAAGCTGTGTTTCTAGCAAAAAGACTATACACGGAATCCTACAAAGACACACAACCTACCCCAGGCTAGCAGGAGATATCTGAGCGGGATTAAATAGAGGATGATTGATGCAATCAGTAGGGCGATACAGGCTAGGTAGGACAGCCATGGCACCGTGAAGTTGAACGTGCTAAAAGAATTCAGAGCAAGTTCACAACTTTAGTGCGCCAATATGCGACAGCTTCACCCATATTGTTGGTATTTGTACCACCCCCTATTTTATTATCACGGCGCTCCAAAACCTGATATTGCTGTAGTTTTATATTTAAAATGTTAGTAATAATGATTTGTGACCCACCACCACAAAACCAGCAACAAGTCGATTAAAAAAAAAAAGAGTTATTGGCATATTCAGTTAGAGAATGTCTTTTAACTTAGTTTAATACAAAAAAATAATGTTGATAAGCCACATTTAATATGCCATATTTAATATCGTAAGTGAATGGACGATTTTCAACCCTGTTCTAACTTTGACTAGCCATTACTCCATAACACCAAATGCGACTTGCTGCGGGTTTCGTTGTGGCGGGTCACAATTTATACTGATTCAAATAACTGCAGATATACGCTAATGATAAAGAGTAATAGGTGGTGTATTTCCAGACATAAACAGGGCAATTTATGAACTTGTTAGTACTGGTTATTGCTTACTACAAAAAACCAATGAGGCACTCAGGTTAGATTAGATATTAAAGATGTACTGTCCAATTTCAGACCGATTTCCCCTTGAGAAATGACTTGGTCTTGTTATTAGTTTCACAATGATACATGGCAGGCAGCGATAATTAATTTAGCTTTGTAATTAGATTTGTTCGTGCCATATATCATTTTAAAGCTCAGCTATAAAGTATTTTTCTGCCCAAAATACCTAACTCTTTACCGAATTACAATTGAATAATAAGCCGAGTTATCTAACGACCTATTTCATTGGTTGTAAGAATAGTATCTAACCACAAGACCAATCATAGGCTGTTTTATACAATAATAACAATCCGCTGTGAGCGGCTCACAGTAGGCAAAGATTGAAGTACCCTGTTGGTGGGTATAATAGACATGGTCAAAGGTATCTAACAGCCTATTTCATTGGTTGTCAGAAACAGTATCTAACCATAAGACCAATCATAGGCTGTTTTATACAATAATATCAATCTGCTGTGAGTCACAGATGAGAAGTTTGAGTCGCTGTGACCGGCTCACGGTAGGCAAAGAGTTAATAAAATAAAATGGTATATCTACAGATTGATTAACTATTGCTCCCAGCCAACCATTAATTGTAACTATGCATGGGTTCTCTTCATGCCATGCAGCATTTCAAAGCCAACAACAAACCGACAAACCTACCAACTTATCAATTCAACATTATATTATTTGAGATGAAATCGGTTTTGAAATCCGAGACAGTACACCTTCAGGTACACCTGTATGTAAGCATAATATATATTTGTGTTAAAAAAAACAAACAAAAATAATTGGCATTTTGCGTCGCACTTTTTGACTCTCTCTCCGAGGCACGCTACATCATCCAATGTGTTCTGTATCGTCTGGCAAACTTTCTCTATCGTATGGAGTTTCTCTTTGAAGGTACTCTTAGCCCCTGAATCCTGCAATACAAATCAAAAAGGAAATTATACGAGTTGTGGGCTTAATACTGAGACAGTTGTCGATTAGATGGAGTTTTATTTATTTGTATGCCTGGGGAGAAGAGGTTTCAAACAGGTTTTTAGGGTATGTACCGTGCGAGCCTACAGAAGAAATTATGGTTATTGAGGTACGGGTGGAAAGCCCCAGGAAACCCAGAAGGGATCAGGTAGCTGGGATTGAAAACACAAGCCTATATCCCATCGTGCACAAGCCAGGTCAATTGGGAAAAATTAGCCTAGATCCCCCCAAGCCTGTATACCACCATGCACCTGCCAGGTTCATTGCGTTCAGTTAGCCTAGTTTCCACTGGGTACAAGGCTGTATCCCACCGTGCACCTAGCCAGGTTCACTGGGTACAATTAGCCTAGATCCCACCGGGTACAAGCCTGTATCCCACCGTGCACCTAGCCAGGTTCATTGAGTACAGTTAGCCTAGATCCCACCGGGTGCAAGCCTAGATCCAACTTGGTACAAGCCTAGATCTCAGTGCCAGATAGATGCCTAGATCCCGCTGGGTAGAAGTCTGTGATCCCATAGAGATCCGTTATGGGATCTACTTGACACTGGTGTCCACAGTACCAAACTGTGACCGTCGTTACTACATAGATTAAGTACAAAAGCACCCAGTAAAGATTTGGAAACCCGAGCAAAGTCAACACTGATCCCGAGGGAAA
This sequence comes from Pteraster tesselatus, assembly GCA_032273685.1. Taxonomy (NCBI): domain Eukaryota; kingdom Metazoa; phylum Echinodermata; class Asteroidea; order Velatida; family Pterasteridae; genus Pteraster; species Pteraster tesselatus. The sequence continues at coordinate 2,768 of JAVCKS010005360.1, read as the reverse complement.
AATAATTTAAAAAGGAGAAATTTGTAGAAAACAAATTATCTTGAAATATTTTTGGGTATATTTTACGGGAAAAAAAAGAAGAAATAAATTACGATCTAAAGTATAACCGCCCATAGGAATAATTATTCAAGCAAGCTGATTGAAAAAGCCCATCCAAGAAATCCCACGTACACCAAGGGGAAAGGTCGGTAATCCAACTTTGTACAGAAAAAAGGATAAATACATTTGCAATTTTACACGGCACTTTTAAGTAGCTTAATATTTTCTGTTTTTGCACAGCATCATTAACTCTTTCCATACCATTAGTTGCCTAAAATAATAGGTATTGCATTTGTACTACCTTAAAACTATTTGGTAGTAAAAAGTTTAATTGGGATTGGTACTCTAGTTATGAGATGTTGCACATATACACACAGTAAAATCTAGACAAGTTTACACAGATGATGCATGTTCCTACTTCAATATATGATGTAACAATATTTAAGTACCGTACTACTTTGTGGAGAGGAGGGTCGGGTGGAATATGGAAAAATTTAGTCGGCCCCATACATAACATGTTTTTGTGTGAGACAATCATTTGACGTGTAGGTGGTCGAATATTTTTCTAGATATAAATTCTATGTTGGTGTGATCTATTACAAAAACATAATAGGACTTTCTTAAGCACTCATTTTACATTATACTAGGAACACATCCTATCCTCGTTGACCATTTATCTTCTTCGTTTTTCTTTCAAAAAGTTCACTTCAGCGCCACTATTCCCCCAAAACATATTGCAATTGAAATGTCATTTGCTTGTGGGTAACAGACTACAAACCATGCAATGAACAGTGTGTCAAAGTCCAATGGAAAAAATGATCTATCCAGAGACAAAGTTACAAATTGTGATGCTAATGGTTCTAAGTCCAACACAGAAATGGCTCAGCACACAAATACATGAAGAGTATTCTGGATTACAACATACTAAAACAATTGCCTGGCTAAATAAAAATTAAGACATTACACAGTATCCACTAATCTGTATACTAAGTGGAATTAAGGTTGGGATATGCAGCTACGAGCTGTAATGGTGTGCAAATGATTAATCACAAAGTGGAAAGCCTTCAGTGGTAAACAGTTAAACGGGCCTGGTTCTAAAAATAGAACGAGTATGAAGACAAAAGAGAGCAGACACGACAGCTGTCTGGAAAGCCTTTACGCCATCTTCAACAGACATTAGATGGTGTGAATATGAATTAATTATTTCATTCTAGACTCGCCCTCATAGGCCTACCAACATATTTCCAAGTGATGATTTTGCAAATAGGCTTTGCAAAGGGTAAAATGTCCCCCTTTTTTCTTCAGGAAAGTGAACCGATAAAGTTAAGAGCGGGGAAGTATGAAGTTTATCTGTCTGTCCTCATATTGATGATGATAATGATGTACACACTATATCTACCTAACTTTTAAAAAACTGCACAGACACAGCATGAAAAATGATGAATCTACTGAGGGAAAAAGGCATGTGGTCACATCAGACTTTGGCAAACAACTTTTCGCCTGAATCAATTATAGGTGATTGGTGCATTGATTTTGTCGTTTACCAGCTATTTCTGCACAAAAAAGGAGGTTGCTTAAATACTGCAAAAGATGGCAAGATAAATGCTTTCATGTCGAGCCACAGTAACTGATAGTAAGTAACTTTAGTGGACCAAATTCATCCTCGCCTTGGATGAAAATTGGAGGGCAAACTTAAAAAAAAATAGTAGCTAAGTCCATAAATTAGGGTACCAATTTGGTATGATGGTCCAAATACATGTACCATCTATTTTTCCTATTATTTTGATTCTTAATAATACTGTATTTGAATATTTTAAAATGTTAGTGTCAACATTTTTCTACGAATTCCAACTGCAGGGTAACAGATGGAACATAATGTGTACCCTAATTTATACAGAAAAATATGAAGATATCCTGAAAGAACAATACGATTAGATAAGCTAGTACTATCATCAGTCATTGTGGAATGGAAAAGAAAGAACATATTATCTTCTACTGAGAAAAACAAATGTGGTAAAGCAGTATAATGCTTACCTTTCTTTTCTTCTGTTTAAACAATCGAAGAGGTAAACAAAACAAAACAAGGTCGTTTAATTTTTCATAGGGATTTATTTAACTCTGTTTATTAATCAAGATTTTTTTTAAATGTCATAAGCCTGGTGGCTCATCAGGCTGACACTTAACTACAGTTTCTGTAGTATAAATGGCCTGAAAATATTACTCCTTCTGGATGGGAAATGCTAGTCCATTGCTGGGTTTTATACACCTGGGAATGAGGGTAAAGTATCTTGCCCAAGGACAACACAGTGATCCCTGTACAAATAGTATGACAGCTGCCAGAGAGGCTGGGGTGGGGTGGAGTTTCTTCGTTTCAACCATATTTAAGACAAGTCTGATAAGTGGTACCCCCAAAGGGTGATGAACTGGGCCATATAAAAACAAATAGTTATTGATCGTCTTTGTTTCTACACAAAATTGGGACAGGACAGGCTGGAAGATTTTTTTTCTTGAAATGTTTAAATAACAAAAACACTCGCACCCAAATTTTTTTTTATAAAAACATGATGAAAAAACACTAAAAAACACCCTTTCTAATGATCTTTGTGTCAACCTGAAACAATTACAATAACAAATAAAATATAAACCAAAAAATAAATCAAATTTGAAAAAGCGAAATATATATTTTTGGGGTGGATGGTCTGGAACTAAGAGATATCCACTGACCTGCA
>JAVCKS010005349.1:0-13396 GCA_032273685.1 Pteraster tesselatus | reverse complement strand
ATGTCGTTCTTTCAATTACTGTAAAACTGATCATGATTAATGATGTACATAGTGAGTGTACCAAATACCAAATACCACCAAATATTCAACAAAAGTCTGCTATTTTATTTGTGTTCGCGGCATTTTTTACTAGATATTGCAAGGTCTGTATAAAATTGCACATGGTTGAATTGGTGTATATATGTATGCTGTAGTATTGTTGCAAAATCAAAAACGGTTTAAATTAGTTTTTTATTGTCCGAGCTGTTCTAATGATATAAATATAACACTTGGAGTAGGAAGTACACACTTGCGGGCTGACTTGTAAAAGACATGTCTTGTACAAGCAGAGCTTCAAAATTTGTCAGTTATACCACTTCCGAAGTGAAGGCGATGAAAGTAACCACTGCGCCACCTAACCCCCCTTTTCAACTTAATATTGGTTTTTTCCCCACTATCTCGGTTATGTCTACATAACATTATTATCAATAAATTCAATCAAGTTCATTCAGTCCATTAAAAAGACGTAAAGTGGGACCAAACACTAAGCGGTGTATGTCATCCACCACGGTACGTACGGGCAAACTTTTTACCATTTTTTTATCGAAAAAATATATGTATAGGCGTCCTCTAAAAGGTGATAACTACATAGACATATCATTTTTACTTAAAGACGCTTTAACTGTATTATATGAATTGTTTTTTACAAGACGAGAACTTTGTTTGACCAAAATGTTAAAAGCTTAATATATGCGTTAAAAACAGGGTATGGTAGTGTACTTATAATACACTGGTCTATTGTAGGAGCTGGTATATTTTTCCATATAAATTAGGAATAAGGAATTATTCGATAAAAGTTGAGTTCTTTTCTACTATACATATAATGTCAGGAGTCTATGGTGTGATTTTTGAGGTCGGTTATGTGGAAAATGAGTTTATCAAGAAATGGCATAAACAGAAATACGTACCTGCTCCCTAAATAAATTTGACCAGTATAAAAGGACTCGGTGTGTATAATTCTGAAACAAATTTGCACTATCAAACGTACGTAACCTTCGGGCGCTAATGCTTTTCGGGTAAGGGATAGATGTATATTATAGTGGTGCCTGACAAAACTAACAACTTACTTTTATTGTTTGTAAAGGCCGGCTATAGCCGTGCTGAAAAAATGTGGTCCACCGATTACTTTGGAAATGAGGTGCATTGAATTAATTAAACCGTAATTCCTGCTAGGCACAACACAAACAGTGAACTACATGTAAACTAATTAAACAGTGTATAAACAGCACGCTTCCAATTCCATAGCATATTAACGTGAAATCTTGTGTATAGTCCATCTTTATCCCGCCCTGTCAGCGTCTGGGTAGTTCTTTCATAATTGTTACGAAAGAGGCACATTGCCGTGCGGTACATTCACTTGCCTTCACCACTCTAGGTCCTGGGTTCGAATCGCGATGGTGCCAACGCACTTTCAGCACTCTACCCACGATGACCTCATGAGTCCCCGCGGCCCGTCCTAATCTCTGGGGCGTCTTTTACCTCAGGGAATCGTAACCTCTGTAGGCTCGAGATACAGACCCATGTGGGGACTATATATAATGACAGTGTTTCAAATCGCTTCTCAATATTGATGTACGGATAAAGTGGCACAAAGATTAATTCATGATATAAAAGTGCTGGTCACTTGGGCTAATAAATAGGGTAAATCACTGCAAAAGCGCTGTATTACATCATTTGTAAATATAATTACCAAACCGTTATAATGGTACCATATATGATGTACACAATTTTAGAACTGGCATTAATATTTTACGAGTGTGTAAATTGTAAGTCATGTCACACGGGGAATTTACCCGCAACTATAAGTTTCTCGCAATATGTTCTCCAGCAAATTGTATCGAATCATTTTTACGTCACACGGGTCGATTTGAATGCAACGGTGTTCCGCACTATAGGACATATTGTTCAAATAGTAATGAAACCTCCGTTTTTTAATTGTAATATACGTCCTATTTAGCTTTTAAAAAGTTGTTTTGGGGCATTGTTTTTGCAAAGATATGTTGACGGCGTGCATGTACCAACTGTACTAATGAAATTTAATTGATTCCAATCGGCAACTTCTGTCGCTGCATGATGGTAAATATCGCACCTTGGAGATTGCCTCTCCTGTTCATTATCTGAATTATACTACAAATACCCACGCTCCAATTTTTCATCTTAGCATTATCTACAAAGAAAAGCATTTTCTGCAATAGATCGACAAATTTTTAAAGTAATATCTTGTCCATGTTTCGTGTTTATATGTATATCCACAGCCCCCGGCCGCTTGGCCACCCTGGCCAAATTTTAGCTGGGCGGTAAACTAAACAATGGAAATAGTGTATTGTTTTAGAGGACACAATTTCTGTTTGGGCAACGAGACAATTACATGTATCAGGGCCGCGCTGCTATAGTACTCGCTCCTAATTTGATAGTTTGCGGTGGATTGGGCTTTATGCGTTAACTTGGTGTACGTAAACCTAACTTTCAAATAAGTCTTTGTCAATTTTCAACATTATTTTGTCTGTATTGTTTTGTGGAGAAATATATGCAGGTGTTGCAATATTTGTCGAATGTAGTATGCTGGCAATGATAAACAGTCGTTTTCTTTAATCTTGAGAATATGAATTTAGTATTAATTTGCATTAATTTGGGGTCAATTATTGTATTCAGTCTTAACTAAAATTGATGTATATAGTCTTTGTTTTAAAAAGCAAGCTTTTTGGCTTACTGCAATTTCGTTATATTAACTAAAATATGCAAGGTAGCATTATAGGTTTACGTGTATTTATCCTCGTATAGGGCCTAAGTGACATTATTTGTGTTTTTTAACTTTTATATATTAACTTTGTATTTTATTTTGTGGGTTTGTACAGTTATTATAATTTTGATAACCTGTCGATGTTTTGTCTATAAAATAATATTGTCATAGTTTTTATTTCGTATCAATCGTCTCCGGTCGCCGGGGAAAAGGATATTGAGCATTTTGTTTCCATTGGCGCACGGCCTTAAAGAAATGCTATTAAATAATTGGCAAATTTTGCATATTATACCTTAAAAGTCAGTTATTGTGCATGTTGTTTTTGTAGTAATATATAGTTTTTCCGGTGTCATCAAATTGTCTGTTCATTTTAGGCCGACTAAAGCGGGGTACACACATGAAAGATAATCCCGCAGGTTTCGGCCCGATTTACCCCCTTCCGACCAGGGACAGCAAACGTCCGATTATCGGATGGCTCTAAAGATTATTCTACAAGATTATCCTGTAGTGTGAGGTGTGTTAAGAGTGAAAACCTCCCGACGATCTGCTTGAAAAATGGTCGGGGCCGACAATCGCAAATATTAAACCAGTTCAATATTTGCGACCAAAACCCCTGTTGTGTGTGGGGAGAGCCGACTCTGTGGGTCGTGACGTGAATGGAATCTAGCAAATAAGAAGCGAGCCGACTGAATAACACGGAAGCATAACAAAACAAGAAAGAAGAGGACGGTATATAAATGAACGCGTTATCCTGGCAATCACATAGTACTATGTTTAGCAAGAAGCTCAAGGTCCGATGGACCTGCAGAAATGGAGGACCAACTTGTGGAACTATGGCAAACACACGAGTGTTTATATAATGTGTCCTCAAAATCTTACCATAATAGTAACGACAATGACAACAGTTGGAAAGAAATTGCCACCGCAATGGAGATACCACGCGACATTTTCTGGCTTGGGGGACGAGACTCTAGACTTATCGTAAGACAAATCTTTATGTGTGTGGTGTGGTGTATTGGGAACATCGGAGCACACCACACACAATACGATCAGACGTTGCAATGCAGCAATCGGCGAAGCGTTCTCCGAGTCTTCTACAAACCTTAACTCGGCCGTCCAAACTTCTTAAACACTAACTCGTCAACTCGTCACTAAACATGACATTACCCCACTGATTAAAGTTTCATTGTCGGTGTTGCAGTCGAGCCAGACGATGAAGAGCCGTCATTTTGGGTTTCTTGGCAGATTTTCGAACTCGAAGATGGGCTAAATGAAGCCTGTTTGAGATAGTCTGATCAGAGACACATCTGCCATATCATCTTGCATGTCTTGTCTAGAGATGTGTTGCTGACAATCTGCGGTTTCGAAGTGTTGAAAGAGCAAAGCCTGATTTCCATATGATCGCTGGGATCGCTGGGATCGCGTCCAGCGATCCTAGCGATCATATGGAAACGTAATACCTAGCGATCCTGGCGAACCTGGCGATCATAGCGATCCCAGCGATCGCGATCGCTGAGATAGAACAATTTCTATCTCCAGCGACCCCAACGATCCCTGCGAGCCAATCAATCCCAGAAAGCATCTCGTGCCCATTCAGATATTGGCAAGATGGCGTCCCAAAGTACCCCAACTTTCGTGGAAGAAGTACAGAAATATGAATGCTTATGATAATACATTCTGTAAAGACTACAAGAACAAGTTTTTCAAGATAAACTGTTTTCTTTTCTCCTTTCGCCATGTTGGAAATGATAATGCGAGCGCCCTTTAACGTTAGCAAACGCGCACAGCGCTTTTTTGAGCGATCGCGGCGATCATATGAAAACCACGATCGTTATGATCGCTGAACATTTTTTGGGGCGATCGCGACGATCACAGCGATCACAACGATCCTGGCGATCCCAGCGATCATATGGAAACCAGGTTTTTTTCTTCTTCCGCTGTGGTCTTTCTGGGATGTCCACTTCATGGCCTATCCTTGACATCGCCTGTTTTACGGAACTTTACTTTAAATCATGGATATCATGCTTTCACTACTGCAAACGTTGCTACAAATTGCATTTGTGGCACACCAGCCTAAAGTTGGCCTACAGCACGAGCCATACCCAGGTTGAATAATCTGACCATGATGATGCTTGGATTGAACACCAAATGACCACTTTGAAGAAATGACCAGCAAGAAAGATTAAATAAAATTTGATTCATGTTGAGTTATTCCTGTTCTTACAAGTTAAAAAAGTAAACAACTCATTAATTGAAAGGGACCATTGTTTTCTTAATTAATACACATTCCTTATTCCTAGAGACTGTGCATTTTGTTTCTTCTACTGGGAACAAATAAGAGTAAATTTGGCACATTCTGTTTGAGACCCACCTCCAAACAAAGGGGAGGTATTCAGCTATGATACAATCGGTTGTTGCAAAATGTGTGTTATTTTACAGAGGAGAAAATTAGCAAATCCACTGATGCATAAAATGATACAAAAAGGTCTCAAATAAATAGGAAAAAAGTGGCTCTAAAAACTTTCCAAACTTTTGTTGAGGAGATTATATTAAAAAATAATATTCCTGGGGGAACTTTGGGTTAATTATGTGCGTCTTTCCCTATAGGTATGTTTTGTGGCTGTGATACCAGCACCACCGGTAGAGGGCGTGGGTTGAGTCTGTGCAAGCAGGCGAATTTGCTCACGAATTTGCTCACGAAATTTGTACCACTGGATCGCTATTTTTCACGAGGAAACTTCTGATATCAGGCGCGTGAGTATTGGTGAAGAATTGCCCCGTCTATTAGGAAGTTTGCAGCGGCTTCTTATTAGCTATAGGCTCCGTGGACGGCGTATCTGTGCAGCCTGCTGGTGACGTCATACCCACTAATATACATAATCCCCGGAAGAAAATCGACAACTTAATTGGGGGCATCGGTTTTGTTTGGTTTTAAAGATCTACTCCAGCTGAAGCATGTTTTTCTTATTTTTCAACTTTATTGAGTAGAACTAGGTCTAATAAACAGGAATGTCAGTATCAATGTCTAGGACGAGTGTTTCAAATGGTTTTACTTTCGGTGTTTCGGCTCATGTTTGGCCTACGCTATCGGCGCGGCGGCGGTACGGTACACATACAGCGCACGATCCCAGTTTTGTTGTTGTCCCAGGTATTGGGTTAGGTTTTTTTTAAATTTCTCAACAGCGCCGCCAGCGGTGGATTCTTGGAAACTCTGCATAAACTCGATAAAATTGGGGAGAAATTTTTCGCCAAATAACAAAATAACTACACGCAGAATAACAATTGTTTTCTTGGAACTAAGGAATTGAATAACTACTTAACCAATAAACAATGTAATATCAATACTTTTACAACAGCTAGAGTAGGCCTTGAAGTTGTTGGGAAGTTTGGAGCGGCTTCTTGAATTTCGTGCAATTGATGAGATCTGTTTAAGTGGAATCGTTTAATATTATACGCGTTGGTATTAGGCAAACACTGATCAAGTTTGCAGTAACTTTATATTAGTTAAGACTTGTGTATTACAAATTTATATTGCAGCCTGGCGCCATAGCCCCAAATATCAGTGGCCCAATACAATTTTTGAACTTGGGACATGGCGTGGTTTGTTTTTTAAGTTGTTAGAAAAACGTTTTTCACGTTTTGGCATACAAATTTCTGTTACTAAACGAAATTATATTATGGGGGACGTTTAATACAGTAGTGATTGTCACAACAATTGACCTTTAGCAGTACAATATGGCGTTCCTCTTGTGGTTTAGCTTTCTGTGATGGTTTATCGCTCCACTGAGTTAGCAACTTCCTTTGTAATAGAAACATTGTTAAATGCTGTTAAACTGGAACATTACGGGGTTTGTAGAGTGGACTGGTTCAAGAGCTATTTATGTAATAGACAACAATTTGTTTCATATAATTCTAAAAGTTCACCGGTGAAATCTATTTCCTGTAGAGATCCACAAGGATCGGTTCTAAGTCCTTTATTATTTATTATATATATCAATGACATTTTGTTATACATCCGATATTAAATCATTTGGACTTTTTGAAGATGGTACAAGGCTTGTGTACAGCCACAAAACTGTAGATACAGCTATTGCGAATCTTAACATCGCAATGTTGCCAATAAACGTTGTACCAATCTTCTTAAATCTAATTATATTATCTTTTGTCCGAGTCAACGCAAACATTCTCAATTTATCTCCTTAGCTATAGATGGTACTTATTTGCATAATGCTGTACCTCGTTATTTTAGCACATTATTTTGTTTTTACTCTAACTGCAAATATTAACACGTACAAAACCCGAAGTACTACAAAACAAAATATGTTTGTTAGCCGCAATAGAACTTCATTGTATTCAAACAGTCTCGTCCAACGTGGTGTTTTATACTGGAACAGTCTGCCTGATTCCATTAAGTGTTCAACTACTCTCCTTATATTTACAAGAAAACTAAAACAAAACAAGAACTACTAAATGCATATTTGTAATTTATTCATTGTGTAGTGTTAATAAATGTTTTATTGAATCGAATTGAATATTGTTCAGTGGTTATTTCGCCTACTTTAATAAATATTGAATATTATTGAATATTAATGAGTAATACACACTTCGCCAGACCCCATAGATACAGTTGAGCGAGCAGCGATATGATTGTATGACTTGTATGGGGTGATCGTGCACAATTGCGTAGTCGGTACCATGCTTAGTGAACCGAGAACATTTGGGGCGCGGTCGGAGATTTTTGAAGAAACGTGTAAACTAGCAGAATTACCCTCACGCAGTTATTTGTGCAGAGGGGTCTTTGAACCAAAAAACAGTTATTGTGCAGAACGACAGGATTTGTCATTGAAGTAATATCAGAATGTCATGTCCGCGCAAATTATCGTCTAACCGTAAGTCACTGTAATTTGTATGTAATTAATTTGAAATTTGACTTGTTAGGCCAAGTTATTTGGACCTGAACGAGATAGAATGTTTGATACAAGTTGACTTTCCCGTGGTATCAAAGTTCCGAGTACAGAAATAATAGCATTACACCTGACTTCTTTAGGGCAGCCTCGACAGCGAAGTGTTGTTAACGATTACCACGCTGCCTGTTATTATCTGGAAGACTGCGACGTCACGTCATGGAACGGGAATGGATTTTCTGCCCGGATTGAACTGGATGTATGTATGTGTATACAATCAGTACTAGCCAGACCATCCGTTAAAAGTATTTTATTCAAGTGATGTCAATAGTAAATGAAGATAAAGGATTGGAATACAGTAGCCCAGCAGGCACACAACGTTGTTTCAACGTAACATTTAGGTTGTCACGTCGTGAACGTGAAATCAACGTCTTTTAACGACGTACATGCAACGTCCCAGAAATACGTTGATTCTACATTGGATTATGTTCGCGATGTAGATCGAACAACATAAAAACAACGATTATTCAACGTTTGTAATTGGGCGACGATGCGCCGCATAGTGCTGATTATTACCACATCAGTAATTCAGGTATACGTACGTGATAGTTATACGTATAATTTATACGTGATAAATTTATATACATGTACATGTAGCTAGTTAGGTAGGTGTACAGCACCACTTCAGTATACCTAAACTGTACGTCTTTGCCAAAGACTACGCTGATTCTGACATTGGAAGCACGCCCTCAAACTGTTTGACAAAAACTACGCACGAGCGGTCGTTTTGGCCTAAAAATAGAATTTTGAATTTTATTCAAAATGGCAATCCTCGTGACCCGAAGGTCAAATTACGACACCAGTACAATATTATTAAAGACAATTAAAAATTTGAAATACATGTATACACAATTAACAGCAAATTATAAATTAATAAGATTGATATACGCTGAATATTATTCAGAGTTTAATAAACCAATAAGATAGGGAATAGGACTATTATTTTTTCAAAACGACTGGTTCTGTTTGGGATGGTTGAAATATCATGACAATTACGGAGGTTAATTACGACCATGACTCTGAAGCCTGGTAGGAGGGTTTGCAATGCCTGATACTTTTGTGTTAGATTCTCCATCGATATTCCCGGTAAGTTGTACCATCTGTATTATATCAATTGAATAATGTTGGTTCTGGATGTTTATAGACTATGATAACAAATTTGTATATTATAATTTAAATTCTCGTTAATTCTTGTCCGTATTTATCGTGACGATGAGGCCACTGGATTAAAACGTACCAGTACCAGTATATTTATTTGAAAGGTTAGTTTCTGCTTCTGTGGAAAATGAGGGACTGTGTAATTGTTCATGCTAACTATGTTGCCTTTTGTTGCATTATATACTCAAGGAAAAAAAACCGCACCACGTAATTTTTTAATTTTTTTAAGGAAATAGGATCGTCATTGTAAAAATAATACATTTTTTAGATTTTGAGCAATTTAGAGATAAACGTCGATCTTTATTTATCTCGTTACGCCTGAGTGATTTGGGTGAGTTCCAAAAGCTGTGTTTTGCATTTTATGCTAATGGTCACAAATGAGAGAATCCTAGAGATGAGTTTGACCACTCCTGTCCTGATCACAACCCTTGCGTATAAAAAGACACCAACATGATGCCACGACTGTCACAACCTGAGAGAGACCGAGCCATTGGCATGCTCCAAGCCGCAAGGAACCGATGGGCAGTGGTGGTGGTGGTGCGGTGGGGCTAACTTGTTTTGTTTTTGTTGTTGTTGTTAACAATGAAATGAACATTACATTACTGGGCTCAAATGTCAACGACATAATGGGGGATTTAAACACATACATTTGATTTCACAAAATTCGGGCAAAAACATGTGAAAAAATCTGTGGTGCGTTTCTTTTTTCCTTGAGTGTACTTTATCTTTAATTTAATATTGTTTGGTATTTAACTTTTCGTGTAATTCTCTGTCCACTAATTTCTTCATTATTTTATTGATTGAGTAGACAGCTCGGTCTTTGAAACAGAACATGGCTACCGCAAGTCAACGACACATGAAAGGTGTCTCTTTAGAACATTTCCGGGCGATCAAATTACTTCTTTTTATATTGTAGTGTACCAGTACAAATATTTGTTTCGGCAAAGTTGGTCAAGTGAGGGCACTGCAAGTCTGGAAATGCTGCCCTCAATTGACTACAATTACTAAGGTTGAATAGATGTGTAATTGTTGGGGTATGGCAGTTGCTGCCCTGCCTCTATTGGAGAAACATCGTGTCTTATTAAAGATTATATACTATGTTCAACTTGGTCCTTACCAACATAATATTATTACTCACTTTGAGAACGAGCTGAACAGCCTGAGATAGCATCCAGAATGAATAAGATAGTTGAAAGTAATGTAGCATCAAGGCCACAGCACGACATGCATTCTGACAATTGAACGGACAAACAACAAAAAACAATTGTTATTTATAAGAATCTTGCAAAAACCAAAAAGAGGTTTTATATACTGTTTACACTACAAATGATATATTCTTACATTATAGATTTCTCATTACATGGGCTTGTGCCACAGGTGTCAATGCCAGGTGTTAATGTCGGCGAGAAGCGTACGTTGCTGTAGGCCCAGCCCATAGGACAATTAAATTATACAGTTAGGCTACGTCCTTACTAAAATCGTTTTCCGTAGATGTATTTACGGCATACGCAAGAATTTATAACGGTGACCTGACATCAGGTATTCACATCACAATCTGAATCGTTCGGAGGCGAATGCGCATAAGCTGGAAAGCTTATCCGAAGATGGTTTGTTCCTAGCGCTTCTAATCGACAGCGAAGTGTGAATATGGAAATCGTTACAGACTGCGAAAACGGCAAGGCATGTCACCGAAGCGATATAAAAAGCGACAATCGAAGTCAACCTAAGCCCACCAGCGAGAAGCTACGAGAAGCTATGCCCCTGTCGGTGGCAATTTGAGACATCTAAATACTTCATTTGACGCCGGTACCTGTCGCCGGTTGACGTAGGTTGATGAATAGGCATTCGCTAATCAAAACCAAAGACAACACCGGCAACAGCCTACGTCAATTAGCGACAACCTAAGACAACACGATGACACCTTCGACAGCACCCAAGTCACGCTACGCTCATTGGCGTCAAACCCACTGTCGCCTACAGGTTTTGAACATGTTCAAAATCTAGCGGCGACTAGAAAGACGCTACGGCTCTTTTAGCGACCGAGGAGACTACTCACGACCATACAGGCGGCACCCACCGACTGCCTAATCGCCGGTAGTCGCCTTAAAAATTGCCTAAAGGTGAAAGAGGCCCGTTAGTTTACCTTTTCTTCAAAGGGCTTTTTCATAACTTATCACATCTTCTTTTATATGGAAAGAGACCAATAAACAATGTACATCTGACCTGCCAAATATGTCTGACCTGATTATCAATTGCGTATATTCCCGTCACGAGGGTCAGATGACCTGCAAAAAGTGATGCTAAGAAACATAGTACTACAGAGGCACGGTCCGATTCAAATCTTCTGCAGAAAAATAACAATAATAATGCATGTATTATACACATTTCATTTAGCCCATGTCGCAGTAACACATTGATTTCCTCCTAAGTCGAAGGCACATACTTTAAAATCGGCCAAGCGTTTTGTCAAACCGAGAGCCCAATCACGTAATCGTTTCAATGAAACACTACGAACTTTCTTTAAATGATAAACAATCAAATCAAAATGCTATTTTGGGCAAAATTAAAACCCGGATATATATCATTTTAAAAAATCAGCGCAAATTGGAATTTACATTTTACAAATTATTTTGCACATTTCGCGAAATCGTCTGGTAAACCTGGATTATTTACAGATAGCTGCTCCAACCCACCATAGAAATGGGGTTTTCTTAGGCAAATACAAGTCGGAAAGCGAACCGCAGAAACGAATTTGAATTCAAATAATGTTTGCCTTATCACTAAATTGTATTTTTGATCGTTCTTGTTCAAAGGCAGTTGACGAATTGGAATGAACGAAACGACTATTTAAATTGGATATACGTATTAATCGAAAGAATGCTCCAATAACGAAATCGAATTCCTTTGTCACCTTTCTTCAATTTTTCAGGTATAACAGTACAAAAGGTGCACCCATAAATGGATATACATATAGTAGAAATATGAGATGACTTCCTGAAAACAAATTTGAAGGGATTGTACACATTATGTACAAATGCTATTGAAGATCAATACTTGTCCTACAAATAATGTGATAACATTCTGAATCAATAGCATGCCAAATGAAAGCTATAAACACGTGGAAGAGACTTCCCAAGGAGGGAATTGCAACAAGTTCATGGGCACACAATCTCGTCACGTTGGGCTCCACGATGATGTGCCAGTACAAGTTACATTAAACAATTGTACCGGTACTCGGCTCAGATTTTGGAGCGTCATCCAGTTATAGGGATAAGTTCAACGTATAGTATCGGCATAACACCCAGTGATTTAGGATTGAAAATCTTTCTCATCTGAACAAGGGCAAGATATTTCCTGCGGTATATAAAATTCACATTACGTGTCACGAGAGGGCTCGCGTCAATACACTACCTTAAAGTTTCTGTTTTATCAGTAAATGTTCATAGTTTGTTAATATTTCGATTGTTGCAACCGAAATCGGCTGATTTTGAAAGCTCATTTTTCGAAAGAAAACATTTTATAGCAAGACTAATACATTTATTATACATGTAATACATGTATAATAATGCAGCAAAATTTTTAATCAGCACGCTTTCAGACTGAAGCTAAATAATGCTATGATGTTATTGAATATATGGAGTAAATAATAGATGACCAATGGTTAAATTGGTTTTATAGAGAATGGCCAAAAACAAATGGAAAAATAAAATTGGAACGTTCATCGTTTTGTAAGTAGGCATTATCAAATGTTAAATTACCTATTTGCATAAAGGAGAAGGCCAAAGGTCGTTGCTATGAGAATCAGGTATAAAACAATGGAAGCGAGAATGGCGTTCGGGAGGGAACCTCTTGTTTTGTACTGCAAAAGTAAAAACAAACAAAATGGTTACTCTTTTAACATCATATTTCATTAAAGATTTACTGTACGATTTTAACATATTTTAAATGTTGAAATAAATAGTTTTTGCTTGTTATTAACATTAGCTTTATAATGATACACGTCACGAAAACATGAATCCTCGGATAATTACAGAGTATTTTCTTGTTGAAATGAAGTATTGTGCTGCCCTTTTGATCAAGAGAAATATTGTGGTTATTATGTTATGTCCTTGGGCAGGACCCTTCGCCCTCAAGTGCTCCGTTTTGTCTCCGTATACTCGGTTGTTAACGGCAGCTAACAAACATGCCGGGGGTAAAGCTGTGATGGATTGTAGCATACTTTTAAGTTTTAGGTGGTGGCGGTTTATGGGCACAACACTTTACCAGACAGCCCTAGTTTTGTCAACTTGTTTGCTATAGTATAAGAGTATTTCAAAGCAATGAGTGTGCTGAATATCTCACCTTTCCGACCACAGCAAATGTTGTGAGATGCCTACACTTACACGTTACTGTCATGTCGTCGTGGAACACCGGCTTTCGGCATCTACCGAGATCCTCTACCCAAATGCTAGAGATAAAAACGGAGTTTACTAGAAACATAAACACACACATAAGT
>JAVCKS010005338.1:0-14926 GCA_032273685.1 Pteraster tesselatus | reverse complement strand
GCTATCGCTGGACAGTGTGGAACTACTCAGGAAGTGGTGTCGAAGATCCAAACATTTCCCAAAAGTATTCCTACTTTTGTCCCTCGATCTAGGGGTCCCAGATTTACAACAAGAGGGAATAACGGCCAATATTCAATGGCCGTAAAAAGGCAGCTAAGGAGTTCATTTTTAATCAAAATGTTGTCAACTTTTTTGGGGTAGATATTGACATTTGAAATTAGTAAACAGATCAATCCATGCAGGCTGGTAAATCTGGTTTCTATTGTACGTATAGCTGTGCCGGCCGCCATCCTGTCGTCGATGTCTGCTAAATCGATCGGTGGAGTCAAGTTTTGAAGGTTTGTAGGTTATGTTTTAGAATAATCATTCAAATCGTAGTTAGTTATTACATTAACTCAATACATGAATAATGAAATATGCGATAAAACCAGACGTAAACTATTACTTATTTTACTACGACAACGAGGACTAGTCATTACTCAGATGCTCTCGATAAAATGCTCTCGTTTAATTACGGTATTTGTGCATGAACCATTGGTGGCAATAGCTCGTGCACAAACCCAAGCGTTCGTAGGTCAATCAGTGGCAAGCGTCCATAGCTCCTCCATAATAAATGCCAGGTATATACTAGAAGTAAAAATGCTTTTGCTGGTATCCTCGAATCAGGCCGAAGGCCGAATTGCAGTGAATTTGGGAGTCAACAAGTGATGCGTAAAACCACACACACTTACATACTCCGATTATACTCATGATGTAAAATGCTTATTGTTAAACTTTGGCCTAACTTACAAAACGTTAGAACTTGACTCCACTGACCGACTTAGCGAACGTCGGAAGCGACAACCCCGGGGCATTATAGCTATGTACGTACGTATACTTCATAGACCAGCAATGTCGGTTTGCGTTGCAGTAAAGTTAGTTGGAGAGTCAAATAGGTGGACTCCGATTTGGCCAATATTTGACACTCTATATAATTTTGACGACAATGTACATTTTACGAACTCTATAGTACTCACCAATCGATTGAATTATAAGCCCAGTTGCTGACGCTGCGCCGGCTTCGGTTGACGTCCAACAGAATGGTCTTGCTAAGCCGTACACTATAAGAATACTCAAAGGCCCTGTTACAAGAAATATTGCGAGGAAGATGATCACGTCCACCAGGAGCAAATAGTATCTTCTACTTCCTTCGTTGTAGCTGACTAAACCTTTGATGTCCAACCAAATCTGCTGTAAGTTTTTGTATAGGTCTTTAACTTTACCCCTTGCGTCCATTGTCTCAAACAGCAGCCCGGGTATAATGATATACAACAGCGCTATAATATTCAGAGCAATAGCTACTGCTATAGGTACTATGAGACCAAACGAGTCTATCAGAACACCGCCGACAATCTGTAACAAACCACCCATTAGAAGATATATCATCTGGATCACCGCTAGTCGAATAGTTCGATGTTTTTCACTGGAGATATCGGTGATGTAGCATGCACTGGACGAGAGTATAACGTTAATACCTCCCGTCAGACCTATAAAGATGTCCCCGAAGACGAGGGTATACAAGGGGAGGTTAAAGTAAACGGTGCAAATGTAGGCAACCTCCTCCAGGCAAAACCCAATGACAGGGACAGCAAGACTCATTTTTCTTCCCAGATTATCGCTCGCGGAACCAATAATAATGGAGCTTAACATTACCGGTGCATTGGCAGCCAGACCCAAGTACATCAACCACAGCGTCGTCTTGCTCTGAATTTTATCTTCTAGAGCATCGCCTTCCGTCGTGTCGTTGACACTGCATGCTCCTCCATCGCCTCCCGTCGAACTGGTGACGTTGTAATACTCGTCGAGCTTTGCCATGACAACGGACGGTCTTATTATCGCTAAGATGGTGAAACCGAACACTGTTAAACAAAGAATTGGTTCCACCGTTATCCACCGTCGCTGCGCCCGTTCGCGACTGGACAACGGAACCGCCGTTGGCGGGATCGAATTGCCCTCTTCTTGGCTTTTCGTATCCTCCATCTCGGTAAATGTAATAATGGCTATTACGAGGAATAGCAACAGAATTTGTTTTTGAAATCCAACGTCCAATAGAACCATACGTATAGCTTATATGAAGCACCAATGCTTAAGTCAAGTATTCCTTGCTTGTTTGATAACTGTATATAAATATAATTCGAATGTTATCGTATACCTCGTGAAGAGGAAAGTCCAATTTTGGGCCACTGATTTGCATAATATGTTTAGATTGATGATGTCATTGTTGTTTGCACAATGTTATAAAAATAATATTGACGAGTTTATATGATATAAGAACACCTCTTATTGTTCGGTTATCACGTTACTTTGTCGAGGTCAGGTGGCGTAGTGGTATAGTTTCCTTCACCACGTGGATGGCACGGCTTCGAATCGTAGGGTTTATGTTTGAATTGAGTTTTGGGTCCCTTCCTGATTTCGTGGGTTCCTGATCTTCCTGCATGCACCTTCTAATCCCACCCCGCATGCACCTTCTCACCCCACCCTGCATGCAACTTCTCACCCATCCTGCATGCACCTTCTCACCCCACCCTGCATTGACCCCTCACCCCGCCCTGCATGTACCCCTCACCCCGCATGCACCCCTCACCCCGCATGCACCCCTCACCCCGCATGCACCCCTCACCCCACCCTGCATGCACCTTCTCACTCCATCCCGCATGTAACAAGATTCGTCGGATCGTTCAGAACCCAAGCGAACTATAGTCTTTTAGCCATGCAGCTGCTGTCTGGGGATAGGTCGCGGTGTCTGTCATCAGGAAAATTGGCCTTATTTTGTTAAGTTACATTTCTTCACCGGCTTGAATAACAACTTGGTTCCATGTTGTTGTCTGTGGTAATAAGCGGTAAGTTCCATACTTTGAATAGTAACTGCAGCAACGACGGTAGTATGGAGAACGCGGCAGAATCTTACCGTGAAATGTTGGACAACTTGAATGCCAGAAACCCGAATTCGTCTAAGATCATCTCGTCAGTAATCCCGCGATCCCGAGAATCAAGAAAGAGTGGAAGAGCTAAATAAGAAATTGGAAGTCATTGCTGATGGAAAAGCAAACTGTATGTTCCTCGAAAATGACAAAACTTTCAAGGCTGGAGACGGAAATGTTGATGAAAGTACGCTTGTGAGCAAAATACCCCTTACCAGAAAAAAGGCACTAGGACATTACTAACGAACTTAAACTGTATACACGCGATCATTAAGCCCGCAGCCAACCGCACGCAGGGAAACATGCGCTCTTCACCATCCTCCAAGTTTCGCTATGGACCTCGAATGGACAACGTACATACACCTCAGCACCAGCGAGAAATGCGCGGACAAAACCGCCGCGCTTCTATCAAAGTCATGAAAATAGTCAACCGCGCTTCCATCAAAGTCATGAAAATAGTCCACCGCGCTTCCATCAAAGTCATGAAAATAGTCAACCGCGAGGTTGTGGATGTTACGACGTGGATGTTACTTTTGCGGGGAATTAAATCTTAAGAAAAGGGACTGTAAGTTTGGTTATCCACTCCAATGCTTTTTCTGCGGTATGTTTGGACACAGGCAGAACTCATCTCTGTGTAAATCACGTAAATAGGTAGTTGGCAAAGAAGAATGTGATGCCGCATCTGGTTTATTATCCAGAGGTACTGAAACTGATCTCGATGACAGGTATGAGATTTATAATAGTTTCAATCTTCTCTCTGATGAGTTTATTCATTATGAAAATGTTGTTAATCCAGATACTCAATGTTATGACCCAGATGATAACCATGCCCATAATAAAGAAAGATACATATACCTTGTACGCATAGTAAACACACTACCATATCACATACGCGCGATCCAATTGATGATGATATTATTGGTCAGCAGGCCGGCCAGGCATCTTTAAGTAGTGATGTACAAGTATACCGTAATTCTCAGAATGAGAACTATCGTCACCATAAAAAAACAAAGGAGGGGTAAAAACCCCACAAATCCCCTCCAAACTATTCTGTGCTGAACATTGCTTTTAACAATGTAAATAGAATTAAAAATAAGGTGTGTGAAATTAGTGATCTTATGAAAAAAGAAAACATTGATATTGTTGGCATCGCTGAAGCGTTCTTAAAAATGATGAAGTTTATGGTTACCAGTGGATTGGTAAAAACAGAACACGCAAAGTGTTGGCTTTCTGGTATCAGATAAAACTAACATTGCAGACGAAAACCTTTTTGACTCGAAATTAGACGACATTGAGAGACAATGGATTCAAATTTCCACAGGTAACGGACCAATATTTATCGCTGTAGCCCATTTCCCTGTTAAGGGTGTTGATATAGATCGTACTGAAGAACTGTAAAATCAATTATTATCTGACTGTATTAGAGTTGAAGAAACGTGTGTCGATGAGTCTGAGCCTGATCCAAGAATTTTAATCATGGCAGATTGTAATGGAAGAATAGGTAACGCGATACCTTTTTGTGATAAAGAAATAAATTCCTTTGATGCACGTATTCTCAATTATGACAACTTGAGTCTTCACATTCTGAACTGTACTAAGCTTTGTTATGGGAAATTAAACTGGGTTTCGACATACTCTCAAGAGCGCCATTGATTACATGCTATGTTCTATAGTAGCATTTTAAACTCTGCAAATTTTTTTACTGTAGACGATGAAAGAAATATGAACTTAGGCAGTGACCATATTGTTCTTCTGAATTGTATCCTTAAAGATGCAAAGTAAAATACTGGTACTAGACAACAGGTAGTAAACAGGACAAAAATTGTTATTCTTGGAATATCGGGGCAAACTATGATTGGTCTGGTTTTCAAAATGAAATCTCTCACATGTTCTCCGACTGGAATTACAACCAATTTAATTACATAGATTCACTTTGGCTTTCATGGAAAGATAATGTCATTGGAAACTACGTGAAAGGTGGAATAAAGATATCAAGGTAATAAAGAACGTAAAATAGCATCTAAAGCACGCAGCTTGGGACTAAAAGGGGATACAAGTGACATGAAACTGGCTGATAGTTTATGGAACGATTGTCAAACAAAGAGTGCTCGCGTTAAAAATCTTTTTAGGAAAAAGATTATGAAATTGCGGGTTGATACATGTATATCATCAAACTTGCTCAAGAGGGGGCCCCCTTGGTCGTAAGTTTTGGCACATCCTGCGTGGGAACAAACGTAAGCAGGACATTTTTATATTCTTGGAAAGATCCTTGGTCGAATAAGACTATATCTGACAGTACACAGATGAAAAAGTGCGTGTTATACTATTGGTGTACTGTAGGTAAAATGAATGGGGAACTTAATAACACAAACAATGCCGTGTTTACAAACAATGTGAAAACAATGGTGAATAATTATAGATCTACAAGTGTAAATCAAAATAGTACATGTAATGAGTATTTACAAAGCGTTAATTTAACATATGAGAAGGTAGCAGAAGCTATTAAGAGTGCTAAGAACAATAAATCGCCTGGTGTCGATGGTATCACAAACGAATTATTGAAAAATGGCGGCGATTGTCTAACTAATTCAATGTTTATTCTTTTTGATAAGATGTTAGATAACATTGTCCTTCCAAATGAATGGAATAACGGTGTTATCATACCAATTTTCACAAAGGGTGATCATACGAATATGAATAATTATAGAGGTATTACCCTCACATGTTGTATCTCCAAAATCTTTAATAGGATCATGGCAAATGAAATATCTGATTTCCTTGAAAGTAAAAATGTACTTTCGGAAATTCAGGAAGGATTCAGAAAGGATAGAAGATGCGAAGATCATACATTTACCATAAAAACATTGCCCTAGTAGACTTGCTGAGAATAAATCTACCTATATGGCATTCCTGGGTTTGTTAAAAGGCATTCGATACCATTTGGAGGGAAGGGTTGTTCTACTCTGCATGGAACATTGGCAATAGGGGAAATATCTGGAAACTCATCGATAATTTGTACAAAAACGTCCAATCGATGGTCAAACTTAATAATATCACCACAGATTATTTTGAGGTAGATTAAAGGAGTAAAACAAGGTTGTGTACCCTTCCCCAGTTTTATTCTGTATCTACATTAATGAATTAAGAAAGTTATTGGCTGAACAAAATCTTGGTGCTAGAGTATGTAATGTTCGTATAGGTAGTTTATTCTGGGCTGACGACATTGTCCTCATCGCCAATGATGAATATGAATTACAAAGGATGTTAGATCTAGCGGCGACCTTTGCAAATACTTGGAAAACGCGTTTTAATCATAATAAGTCTAAGGTGCTCATTGTAGGAAAACGCTTAAATGTCAATAGACTTTGGCATTTTGGAGATAAATGTATTGGTAAAGTTGAAAGCTAAAAATATTTGGGTGTAACGCTGAGTAGAAACACTAATGATCACCTGCACATTACTAAAGTAATTAAAAAAGGAAAGAATCATTGGATATAATACATTCATCATAGATGGTCAGGATGATTTTAAACGTGTATATTACGGGGACTTGCTTTGGAAAAGTTTAGGATCCGTATTAATAGAATGCTCCTTTATTTTGGCAGGGCGCCTTTCATAAGGTATCCTAATCTAAAGGCTTCTTTCACTAAGGAGGGGTTATCAACGAACGTTTACAGAATCGACCTTGTGAAGGAGTTCATTGAATGGCTCCTCTTCGTAAGGTGCCTTTGCCAAGGAAATCCTTTACAAAAAGTCTCCCTCTAACCGCTCGATCCCTGCCCGAACACAGTGGCTAATTGCGTAGTAAATGGTGGCAATTAAAATGCAAATGGTGCAATGCCATGCTTTGCACTGCCGGTATAGGCCCAGCCCGCACTAGGCCCATACCGCACTATGGAGGCAAAGGAAGCAAATGGTGCAGCTGGGAAGAGGAGAAGAATCTTCTCCGAGTTGGAGAAAGATTTGCTGTTGCAGCTGACTGAAAATGAAAGAACTGTTATTGAACTAAGGCAAAATACAGCTAAAATATTAAAGGATGAAAAGAACGCTTGGGAATGTATTGCGACTAATTTCAACTCGCAGAAAGGTTTTACCATAGACACAACAAATAAACATTACCAATGTCACTTTTTCATCCCTAAATTTTGTTTACCACGTTTTAGCCACCAAACGGTGGTCAAACCTTGAATGCTATCTTAGTCATTTTGACTAATTAGCGAATATAAAAAAATGGGGAACAATGTGTTTTCTTATTTGTTGGCCATCACTCAGTTAAGTTAGGAAGTTTATTTCGACTGCCTAGGAGGAAACTACGAAATTTGTTTTCCAAATCATTATTAGATCAATGTCCCACTGTCTATAGAGTACATGTATCGCGTTTAATATTGTAGATGTGAAACTTAACAGGTCTCGGCGCAGTAGCCAAATGAGCCGTTAGGATTGTAATCAACGGGTGTTATCGTATTTCTGACAATAGGAACTTTTCACAGTTATATGTGACTGAGTTTTATCATGATTGTGCATGTATAAACAGCGCCCTCGTTCGGTAGTAAGAATATCTACACCGGCTACTAGTACCGTACTCGACTGTGTAGCTAACTAAGCCTGCTAAATGTATGCTATCCTGAAGAAATACTTTGCGGCTACATGGCGAACAGGTATTGTGCATTCTGATAGCGTTGAATTTACTTACCAAAATGCATGTTAAATCTAATTGACAATCTGATAAATGCTTCCTTATTCTAGGTTCTGTCATGCATGTAGAATATTGCCAATTGTATGTACTTGTACGTGGACACGTATTTAATGTAAGTTGTATTTTCTCTATTGTTATGGGTTATGCCATCTCTCCCGCCTCCGTCGCTGGTCGTTGCCCTTTCGACAAATCTTTGCAACCAAATAAATGTCAATCCGACCTCATTGGTCTCAAACTCAGTCATTTAGTGGTTGAAGCTATTCCAACCGAAGCCGCTCTCCACACTAGTAGTTGAATACGCAGAGTCTAACTCCAACCGGTGTAATATGGCCCCTTGTAGTGCCATAGACAGCCTCCACTTGAGCTGTTTTCCTACAAGAAGCTGAAAATTCGGTGTAATCCTGACCAAAGCTTTCGGAATCTAATGGGCATCCCAAAACGTGAAACCTCACCAAAACAAACTAGATGAGAACCAAACTTGAAAACCCGACTCAATACCCAGGGGGTGATGTGTGGGTTAGCCTGGGTAACCGGCCACAAATTTATGAATTACCTATTCCTAGGTTGTCACCAAAAGCGCGCACACTTCTCAGTAGATTTTAGTGTGTAGCAACAGCAGGCATGTAGCAGAAAACCCCCTTCTGAATAGGCTTATTTTTTCACATGTGTATTACGTATGTTTGTCAGTAAAAAAAGAGCGGTGACAAACCAACATACCAAACTCGGTGCGATGTGTGCGGACGTAGTGTTACGTCTTTATGCTATTCAATAATATTTAAAACAAAAATTGCGAGCTCACAATTTGTTCGGATTTGCGATTCCACTTCTTCTTCGTGTGCTTCGATTGAAGCTGGTTGACACAGTTTTTAACATACCACAACGGTGTGCGTCATGGACTGATAAAATTTGGCTATGCCCGCCACCGGGGTACGTATCGTGAGAGGAGCAGTTACGGTTTGAAATGGTGGGAGGAAAAACCCACGAAGTCAGGCAGGGACCAAAAACGCAATTCACGTGTCAGCCCCGGATTCAAACTTGTTTCAACATGCTACTAGAATGTCACTCATCAGAGTGCATAGCTCCACCAAGCATTAATTATGTCAATGTTTTTAATAGGGCCCAGAGGGCGCTATAACGTACAGAGTTCAGTGCTTCGGTACAGTAAACCCGTGAATGTTCTTCTTTATTTTAAAACATTACGTAAACATCAGTAGCCTAAAATGGACTTTACACTGTATACATTCGGATTGTAGTCTACATATTATTCTTTGTTCTGCTACAATTGGACTTTTTGTTAGCTCTAATAAGCGTCGGGTTTTAAAAACCAATACTGTATTTCTCATAACAGTGGTTGCAAGATGGAGGATACGAAAAGGCAAGAAGAGGCCAATTCCATTCCGCTAGCGGGCATTCCGTTGTCCGGTCGTGAACGGGCGCAGCGACGGTGGATAACGGTGGAACCGGTTGCTTGTTTAACAGCATTTGGCTACACCATCTTGGCGATAATAAGACCGACTGCTGTAGTGACGAAGTTAAACGAGTATCACAACTTCACCAGTTCGAATGGAGACGGCAGAGGTACATGCAGTGCCAACCAGACGACGGGAAGCGATGCTCTAGAAGATCAAATTCAAAGCGAGGCGACGCTGTGGCTGATGTACTTGGGGTTGGCCGCAAATGCACCGGCGTTAATTACTTCCATTATTATTGGCTCTGCAAGCGATAATTTTGGGAGAAAGATGAGCTTCGCTGTCCCTACCATTGGGTTTTGCCTGGAGGAAGTTGCCTACATTTGCACCGTTTATTTTGACCTACCAATTGGTTTCTTTGTTGTCGGGGACGCCATGTTAGGCCTGACCGGAGGTTTTAACCTGATGTTCTCGTCGTGTGCATGCTACATCACAGATATCACCACCGAGAAACAACAAACTATTCGTCTAGCAGTGCTTCAGATGTTATTTATTCTATTTGGTGGTGTGTTTCAGGTTATCGGCGGTGTTCTGATACAGTTTTGTGGTCTCATAGTACCAATGGTAGTAGCTATTGCTCTGAATGTCCTAGCGCTGTTGTATATTTTTATACCGGGGCTGCTGTGTGAGACAATGGACGCAACGGCTGAATTTAAGAACGTTTGCCAAAACCTACAACAAATTTGGTTGGATATCAAAGGTTTAGTCAGCTTCAACGAAGGAAATAGAAGATTGTACCTGTTCCTGGTGAATATGATCCTTTTCCTCGCGTTATTTCTCGCTGCAGGACCCTTGGCTATCTTTGTCGTGTACGGCTTGGCAAGGCCATTCTGTTGGACTTCAACCGAAGCCGGCGCCGCGTCGGCGTATGGGCTCATATCTCAATCGATTGGTAAGTACAAAGGTCAATTGAGGACACATTATTGACATAATCATAGATAAATTCCTAGCATCGTGGCTAAAGTACTGGGCCACTTGATCCCCCATTCCGACTCCTAATTACGTTTGGGCTACGCCACGTCTCCAGTTCTATTGCGGCAGCCGTTAGCTATTGATAGGACCACAATATTGTGGACACACCCCATCGCTATAGATGAGCCCAGTTTTTCTCCACCAAGAATCTCGAGGGCAGTCAAAGCATGTTTAGACAACGTAGCTCTTATGTTCAACTTACCGAGCTGTTAACCAACATTAGGATGAGGGATGCTGGTGTTATACACCTGTATGGACCCCTGTGTAAATATGCACATATGCACGTATACCTAAAGTATATAAAATACGATGACGGGAAAAACAACCGAAATAGAGAAATGTCGAGCGAGACCATCACCTGTGAATTATCTTGGGTACAAAGGAGGTCCAGAATTGCCATAGGGGGAGGTTCGGGACATTTGCCGATGACATGCCTGTGTAATCAATGGTGTGGCCTGCAGTCATGGCTTGTCAAACCGCAGCGAAAAACAAAATCAACGTTAATTTGTGCTTTTATAAAAGATCATTCGTCCACCCAAATGTATGGGTATGATTTCGCATGGCTGATCAGGACGCACCTTTTGTGTAAAGACTCCGAGATGTTTGTAACGTCCGCTGGAGAAAGTTGCGCCATGAATGTCACGTGAGAACTAGCGTTATTTTTCAGTCACATCACGTGAATAATCGAAATGGTTACATCAAGAGTATGCGGAAGTGGATGTTCACGTGGAAGTTCGCCATGGTAAATAGCGAGATTTCGATCTCATTGCGGGGACCATCCTCGACGGGAAAATCATCGTAAACACAACCGGCGAATCCACGTCCGCGTACTGTTCATGTAACCATTCCTTCACGACGACGATTGCATAAGTTATGTGACTGAAAAATAACGCGAATTCGCAAGTGACATTCATAAAAAAGGTGAAAATATACCAAGATAAAATTCCGTAGCAAACTTCTCGTGTTCATTTTCTTAGCGTTCAAACTCCGTAGCAAACTTCTCGTGTTCATTTTCTTAGCGTTCATTTGTAGCGTCTATTTTTCACGCCCTGGTTATACAACAGTTCACAGGTCACAGTATACTACCCGCGTAGTCAACACGACGCCAAAACCCCTGAATGCCGCCGCAGGCTTTGGAAGAGAACGGGGAGAGAGGTAGTCGCATGCGCAGAAGCGTCATCACCAGCTCGCTCTTGTCGCAGATGCACGCAGTCGTCTAATTCAATCAGTCGTCTAATTCAATGACACTTTCTTGTGGTGGTTGTTGTCTGTCTGGCAGTCTTGAGCGCATGAGCAGAATGTAATTCTTGCAGGACCAATATGGATCACACCATTCACACGCCAAGCGATCGCTATTAAATAATATATAAACGGTAGCTTGAAGATTTATCTTTCGATCGGTAGCGATGGGTTCTTTAAGCTCTAAGCTTATCGCGCTGGAAAAAAACCCACTCTAACTTATCTGTCAGCTGTTACTGAATGGACCAACAGCCTCTTTAAGGTCTATAATAACCCTTCAAACAAATTAGGTCATGTGACTTGACACAATATCCTACTTGTCATCTTGGATACCGGATGTTGGGTTGTGCATAACATTGGGGGATTGACGCGCTCGGTGCGGACCGAGTCTATAACTCGTGAATTGCTACGATTTTTGTGTTTCTTTGTTTTTATACAACAGGTACGGCGGTGGGGACAAAGCTATTTTCAATGTGTATGGGAGACTACTGGTTGATTCACATCAGCACCTTTAGTCTGATGCTCTTTCCACTCGTCATGGTGTTTGCCCAGACGACGCTGGTTGTATATGTCGGTGAGAATGTAGGCATATTGAAACCCGAGACATTGTTGGCACCCCGGATGTAGCGCCAACTTCTGGTACTGTGTAACATGGGACTGTAGTGAATTTGGAATTAGCATTTTCGAAGTATGGCGGACACAATAGGATGGCGCTGTTCCGATTGGGTGAAGTCTTTCGAAATTTACCAAATCGGAACAGCGCCATCCTATTGTGTCCGCCATTCTTCGAAAGGGCTAATTATATAGACCTACTGATGAAAATCATGTTGTAGTCGCAGGGTGTAAATATGAATATGGAGGAAATTCTGTAAACCACAAGTCAAAAAGATGACTTAATTGTATCAGTTTTAAGTGCTACGGATATACAGTACCAATCCGTATCAAGCACGGATATACAGGCTGTCGCTAAAGGTTTTGTGATAACTTCAAAGCGAATGTCAATGTGAATTGACTGCAAGAAATCCACCCCTTTTCCGTCTCCATTTTTACGACTGTAGAATCTAGGTAAAAACTTCCTCGAGCCCACGTAACGAAATGTGGGAGTGAAATATCTGGGTACAAGATTCCCAATCCTTTTAGTAATCACCGATATCGTACCGATAGCATATACCTTTAACTGTGTCTAAGCGTTGGCTTATGTAGAGGAACACTTAATATACCTAGGCCTAGCGCAGTCGGCGATTGTATTGGCGAGTGTGCTGGTGATATAACGCCAGTTACAATTTCGGCAACCCATGAATTTCTCTAACAAGTTGCCAACTGGCGCGGGGGTTTTCATCCCACTGATGGGGTTACCATTATTTTAGCGTAACAAGTGTTAGTATAATGCTCGTATAATTTGTATTTCAATTAGCACAAACGTGTGGAATACTACGAATGATAACAGTCTCTGTAGCCCAATCTGCACTGTCAAAGGTACTCCGCCCTGATGAAAAAGGTAAGTAGGCCTACTGACAGAAAAATTTAACACCTTATGTACACATTTACTTTGATAAACTTTGTTTAACCCAATTTACGATTTCAGACACATTGGTAAAACCTTTTAATTTAGAAGTAATTTAAATTACCCTAGCTTGTGTACAGTGCGCGTTGGCCAATAGGCAATAACTTGCGAATGCAAAACTCTGGAGCTACATGCGCTTCTATTGGCTAACGGGTATTGTACATAAGCTATAGGCACTTATCGGTCATTGGCCCATACAGGCTTGTACACGAACCGTGGTTCTTGTTATGACATCTCTATCAAGTGTAACTACGTGGCCATGCCCCCCCCACTCCTTGTCGTCCGGCCGAATTTTCGCCCACTCTCCTTCGAAGGCAACACGACGGCCGGAGCACCAATCTGGTCGTGCATCTGCGTTCCATGTCCCCATCATTTCTCCCTCCTTTCCCCCTTCTTGACCTCTGGAGGCGCCCGACCGAAGTGGCTGGGTACCTGGGATCCAGCCGATTACTCCTCTAGAGAAAGCTGGGACATTTGAACCAGTAAGTACACGAGCCATCGCAACCATTGGTTCGTGTACAGTAATGTCACTTTCATAGAGAGCGTCCGGCTAACACAGTTGCTAGCACATCAGGTATGCTGAAGCGAAATGTTGGTCCATAGAGACGCCTGGTGACAATTTAGTTGCGGATGTTTCGTGTGCACTTTTGTGTCATGTAGATATTTCTTTTTTGGGGAGGTGGGTTGGTAATGTATATATTCTGGTGTAGTTAGGTCATACGAATGTTTTGAGTTGCGAAAGTGCGGACATGTTGATGCGGTATGCGTTGTATTTCAAATAGAAATTTGAAAAGAAACTGCCTGAATAGCTTTGTGGGCATAACATTTTTGTGTAAAAACGTCTCTTTTATAGTGTCGACCGTACAATGGATATCTTGGATTATTATAAAATGTATGTGATTTTATTTACTTAGGTGCAGCGTTCGCACTTACCGCCGGTGTCAGCAGTCTTGCATTTTTCACTACTGGGACGTTAGCTACAGCCATATATTCTGCTACCCTCTCTTTCTTTCCGCCGTTAACCTTTTGCTTATTCGCTGGACTGTGTGTGATTCCAGTAGGAGTAACGATGTAAGCGTTGATTGACCACAAATAGGTTGTAAAGTGGAAGACACGAAGATTTATAATACATAAAACGAGTATAATATGATTGATTTCAAGGCGAAGTTTTAGGATATGAAATTTCCACAACCAGTGGCAGTCAAATCACGACTACCACATGTCTTGTTTTAATAGATAAATTATTTACGATAGCAACTAATACCGATGTAAAGACTTAATTTAATTATCTCAAAATGTCATGAAAATAGCTTTTTCAATCATTTTGAGCCGATCTGCGAAATAGTTACGACTTTCCATCCCATATCGGTTGGATGGTCACATTTTGTCAAATGTTAATGGTTTTACCGGCAAACAAGAAAAATCATCAAATGTCATTAACGCGCATTCTATAATTCACGCACTTTGTCTATTTTATTCAAACTTGGGTTTTTTAGTAGAAATAACAAGGTTTAGTTTCGTTTGGGTGCACACATGAGTTCGTTTTCTCATTCAAGTTCATTTAAAGGCTTTCGAGATTACAGTTCGATTATTCTTTAGTAGAATTTCTACTATCTATTTTCAATGGACGGCTCACCTTTTGAAAAATGACCCATGGTATGTCATATTGAGCTTCCCCGCTGATGGAAATACACAATTTGAAAAATGTTTGCTATGAAATTGTTTGGGGTCAAAGGGTCAAGAAATAATAGTAGCCTATCGCTGTAGAATAGTGTCCCTATCTTTTAATTTCCTCAATAATATTGAGTTCTTATACAGTATTTTCTTGTTCGCTTAGCCTCCTACAAATATACTGGCCTCGGAGGGACGGTTACGAAGTAATTCCTGGTGACAGCGATGAGGAGAAGAGTTATCCAGGAAGTTCAATTCAAGATCCCGGATCAACGGCATGAGGCACAAATTAAAAGATTAAAAGGAATTAAAAGATTTAAACAGTACCGGAGCAAGGGACACCTCTTTGGCAATT
>JAVCKS010005327.1:0-11982 GCA_032273685.1 Pteraster tesselatus | reverse complement strand
GTAAACCATCCCCCACTTTCCCGACTACCGGTTGTGTTTTGGCAGTTGTCAGGATATTCACGCAAATTTCATTCGTAGTTGACTTAATTTTCAGTAGCAAAATGCCACAATTTCTTTGTTTGAACCCGGAAGTGTACAAATCACGTGGTGTGATCACGACGTAATTAAGAACATGAATAGCACCGCTTGTGAAACTCCAAATAACGTAATATCCCACTACCATGCTGGGTTATTTAGCCCAAGGCCAAGTTTATCTGCAATTACTTGTGCTTTTACTTGGCAAATCAATGTGGATGTATTAAGTGAAGGGAGCAGGTTACGTGACAACGAATCCACACAATGGTTGGCATACTGTTAAACGCTTTTAAGAACGCTTTTTACAGCATGATCGTCGGCTGGAAACAGCCAAAGTCATTTCTTCGATCGTAATTTGCTTGGTGCTTTTTTTCGAAATAACTGTAAATAAGTTTAGGAATGTAAAATAAATTTTAGTAGTATTGACATCTTTCTGGCGTTTGACAACGTATAGTCAATCGTTTCATTTTCTAGTATGCCCAAGTTCTCGAGACTTCGACTGGGATCGGGATACTTCATCGTTGGCATTTAGTCTGCTGATAACACAGCGGACCTCCACGGTCTGATACAATGTAGATACAATTTGGATATGCACTCACTACTAATGGAGTTACGGGTTTGAATGGTGGGAGGAAAGGCTCCAGAAACTTCGATACCCACCAAGTTATGTAGGAATACAAAAATACAATTTACACGCCAGCCCCGGATTTAAACCGGGTCTTCCGTTGGTGAAGGCGAGGAAAGTACTGCTGCGCCACACGACCCCTCAGATCACCCTTATCCATCCTCCATAAAACATAATAATAACAATAATAGTAGCTGCTACTAGTGTTTGAAACTTACATTTTATTTAAACTAAAAAACAACTAAATTTGTTGTTTAAATAGGCATGTTCAGTTAAACCATAGAGGTATAAAATAGATTATATTTTATGCCTCCATGGTTAAACGAACCTCGCGCTGCAGATGCGCTACCGATCTATTGATTTGTACGTATAATCAGGGGATAAATGGACGGCACATCGATGTATTTGTTTACCTTATCCAATTGTACGGGTTTGTTTGTCCAAACCAAAAATTGCGTCATATTTTTCGCTTCTCTTTCTTTTAGTAAATTTCCATTGTAAGGTTATCAATGT
This sequence comes from Pteraster tesselatus, assembly GCA_032273685.1. Taxonomy (NCBI): domain Eukaryota; kingdom Metazoa; phylum Echinodermata; class Asteroidea; order Velatida; family Pterasteridae; genus Pteraster; species Pteraster tesselatus. The sequence goes on along the minus strand of JAVCKS010005327.1, from coordinate 10,769 downwards.
CAACACGTCAACGGTTCGTGTTTGTGCGGACTTTGACTCTGTCTCAAATAAAGGTATCGCTCCTAACGCTCGGCAGGAACCAACCGGGTGTCTCTGGCCGCAAGCTGTCTTTTGTGTTGATCATTTAGATGGCTATGTTGTGGTCATTATATTTGATGACCATGCACCAATGTATGTCTGTCAACGGTCTCATTGCTGAACTTGTAATCACTTGTGAAGAGTCCGGAACCAGTCCATAATCGAGGTCACAGGTCAGGGATACAGTTCTCCTTTCCAGCGACCACCGACCTTACTGATAATCGACAGTCCCAAGTTCATAACTGTAATGAATAAACTAATCACAGATCATGTGCTGTTTTGTAATAGTAGAAATTTATTTCATATGAACCGTTTTGCATTAGCTGCTTCAACATGTTGTGATCACCCCTCTAAGAAAAGCAATCTCGACTTCACCTATCCCTCCCGTTTTTGTTACCCGAAATTCGAGATTATCTCGAAATGCACGGTGGTAGTGTTGGTGGTGACGTAGGTGATGATAGTATAGTGCTGTTGATGGTGACGATGATGATAACATTATGGTGTTGGTGGTGATGATGATGTTAGTATAGTGGTGTTAGTGGTGTTGATGATGATAGTATACAGTGGTGTTGGGGTGGTAGTGGTGGTGGCGGTGGTGGTGACGGTGATGGTGATGGCCTGGTATTTTGGTGATTGTGATCGTATAGTGGTATTGGTGGTGATGATGATGGTGATAGTATTGTGGTGGCAGTGATATTGATGATAGCTAGCCTAGTATAGTGATGGTGTGCTGGTCGTGATACTATGTTGATATTGGTAGTTATGATGGTGATAGTATAGTAGCGGTGGCGACAGTGCTGATAGTATAGTCGTATTTTATAGTCGTAACCTCAGGTAGTCCCCTTCTCGAAAACCCAGATCCGCCCCTGGCCCACCAAACGCCCGTTTATGAGTTCAAAAGCCATGGTGTGACTGCAAGTTGCCCTGACTACAAGATAAATCCACTCATGAACCACATACTACTTATTATTGAAATTACGGCGTTTAGGAAAATGTGGGACATTGTTGTGGCATCGACAACACCCAGTAGAGAAATGTACCGCACGCGGTCCACTGTACGTGACCCAGGGGTGAGTGAGCGTAGCAGACGTATATTTAGACCGTCTTCCGTTGAAGGGGGGATGGTTTGGGGTAGACGTCTGCCTCAAGTTCATCGTCAATTAGGCTGACGGATTATGGACACAGCCCAGGTGCATTGGCCTCTGCGTTCGTTGACCTAACCACCAAACATACAAGCGCACATACACAAGCCATCCACCACAACCAAACCGTAACGTCTTTAGCATTTAGTCGGTTGCTGTTATGTTAGGTAATGATAATGATTGACGAACATTTCGAGTAGTGCGCCCCCGCAGAGGCGGTTGTGAATAATCTGGATTTCTTTTTGTTGTTGTTGAAAATGCCCCGGCCATGACCGGTCTTTTGGAATTGATTGACCTACCTCTGGTGAACGGCGTCAAGGACTATTTTTGTTGGACTCAGACCGGTCAGTCCCCTACTACATTGTTAGGTCATATAATACTTGCCTCATGGTGACAATGGTAAAGCCCCATCCTTGGCCTGACTCAAACTGACCCCGCGCTAGATATTGCCGGACTCGTCGGCCACAACATTCTTACGTGTCTATTGGACAACTGGACATAACAAACCGGTCAAAAGGCCAGTCCTTTCAGGCACTCCCGGTGGTAGTCGCATTTTTTTATAGTGACCAACGTCGTTTACCCGTGACCCGACCGAACTCAAATCGACGGGTCAGCTATATATATAAATATATAAATAAACACAATACATATATATATAGGATAGTTTAGGGTCCACATTTTCTGCCATAGATATAGATAATATATTAAAATATATAAATAATCATATTTTAATAATTGACGAGGTTATTAGAGACATTATTTTTCTTCTGCAGAGTATATTGGTGGAACGAATTATAGTTTGGGTTTAATTTACTACCGGTACTCGCTTACGCGTCTAGTCACTTTAGGCATGGATGAGAGAAACACGGGCCACTTGCTCAGTTGCCCAGTACCAACTCACCCAAATATCCACCCATATCTCTGGATTGGGACACAGAGTTCAACGCGCAAAACGTCCCAAATTTACAGGTTATCCGCCATAACATCGTCAATAGAAATAGTCCCTGAGTGGATGTGATAGTTGGAGGTAGAATCTGGTAGCCCTGGGGGCCTAAAGGCTTCCCCCGGTAACCAAATCCATACTTGACTAAATCATCAATTGCCATACTCTATACATTAAAGGTTACCGGATTGTGCGCTTATATTGTTTTCTATGAGGGCCAGAGTCATAACGATAGGAAATAACCGGAAGGGGCATTTTTTAAGATAAGTCTGAAAAAGGATGTAGATAACAAAAATCCAATAGCGAAGGTGTTTTACTTATTTGTAAAGAACACGATAAAGTTTAAATTAAGAATATATTCAACTTATTAAAATTAGCTGTCGCATACAGTTGATCGCAGTATAAATTACGTAGATTGGTTACTTTTAAGGTATCGACAAGCATACACAACAGCAGCTGGACCGCGAAGTTTGTTTCCCTGTGCTTTTCGGACAATTCGTCTGAATCTGTGATCTATCATTCGCGCAATTTTGCCGTCAACGTCGATGACAATTTGTTTAGCGTTTGTCCCCGACATCTTGATTTTGTTGACTGCACTCTCGAAAATAAATAAGGTCCAAAATTCTTTTCTGTGGGTTTCCTGGAGCATATGCAAGCACTATTCGCGATGTCCAGAGGTCATTAACTCTCTGAATAGAGTTTGGTGTAAGCTTGTGCACGTACTAATTAATGCCAAATTTCCAATGGTCCATCACCCTCTCTGTCGGTTTGGTTGCTCTAAGACAGTTATTTTTGGAGAGTAATAATGTATTGCAATATGTTATAATACTGCACCGCCTCTCCTCCTTCGCCGCCCCTCCCATACCTACCCCATCCCTCCCATCACCCTCCCCTCTCTCCTCCTCCTTTTCTTCCCTCCACCTTCTGTCCCTCTCCCCTCCCCCTCCCCTCCTCTCCCCTCCTCTCCCCCTCCCTCTCCCCTCCCTCTCCCCTCCCTCTCCCCTCCTCTCCCCCTCCCTCTCCCCTCCTCTCCCCCTCCCTCTCCCCTCCTCTCCCCCTCCCTCCTCTCCTGCCCTTCCATTTGCGAAATACTGGCAGTAATTTGGAGACATACACCATGCGCGAACGCAGTTAAAATAAGGTAGATAGCTTTGGTCGCAATTACGAAACAGATCCCATTTCGATTTAATACAAAGCTATTTATCCCCTAGCCGCATTAATAATATAGTCGGTAGGCCTAAACGTTAAATAATTATGTACATTCGAATGGAAATGTTTTTAACGTACGATTCGCACGTCAGGTATAGAGTGTCGTTCTGGGTGCTTGTTGGGTAATATTTCATAACAGGCGACCAAATGAAAAGGAGAAAATAAAATGGAAGCAGTAACAAGGTAAATCGCACGTGTGTGAATGTATGGAATTTCGACCTTTTCAGGTCGATTCCAGGAATAACCGCAGAGAGGGAGGACGGTCTGGTTACTGATTGCATGACCGGGCACAAAGTTTAAATCGGTTTCGCAAACAAATAGATCCATTGTGCCGATTTAGGGTAGCAGGGAGGGGCCATGGGCCGGAACGGGGTTTCGTAACCCGCCGATCCGGTCAAGGCAACAGCGGTCACCCAGCGTTCAATGCTATCGTCGTCCCCAACCTAACCGCAGTAAATCATGACAAACGTGGGCAAGATATTAACGGTTATCATTCGTAGGGGGGAATTACAGCTAGTAATGTACAGCTAGCTCGGGGCTATACGTATTTCTCTAACTGACATACATCATTTTGAATGGGAACAATAGCTCTTTATCTCGAAATTGTGCGTGTGTGTGGCTTTGAATATGCATGAATTATTATGAGAGCAGTCACAATCGTTGTTCAATATTATATTATTATATTATATACAATCGTTCATTTCAAGTTCTCGGAATAGTCATTTTGTACATTGACCGACTTCCTATGTCAAATTACATGGTTGTGTTTTCGTTTGACATATTTACTGCATTACTTTATAAGCACGTTATTTATTTTTACTGCATGATTGTTTCAATGTCTTTACCGTTACTGTAATTTTTATTTAACGTTTCAGACTCGTCTAAATTTGACTTAATATTTAACCAAATTACAATAATCTTGAATTTGCAAACGTAATAAGTTATTAGTATCGCACTTCGCAGTATAATTGTTGAAATTAAATGATTTTGGAAATGATTTGTGACATGATTTCGTCTCTGTACCCTCTAAACAAAAAATAAAAACAAAAACAACAAAAATTATTCAAAAAGTCTTTTTTTATGATGACAAATTATTTACACTTTATTTATCTTGATCGTTTTGCGTATGATTATCCGCCTATTATATCAACATTTACAATCATGCTTAAATACATTTGCTGTGTTTTAACACTTAAATCGTTGGATTGCAGGATCATTTTAAACGATAACTATTTCCCATCTTTTAATTTTGCTCGGTGCACGATAAATGTGACTTGAAAGCCTGTATTAGGGTATAATTTCCTTTGGATAGTCTCAAAATGAAACGGTACTACCTGAACATGGATATTAACAAACCCAATCACACCATCAACCGAGGAGATTCAAAAGAGGCTCAGCACGCAGTCAGCGTTTCATTGCACAGACTAAGGCAATTAAGAGAAATATGTACCATCGTTTAGTTCTGCATAATCAAAAGTATGATAACTAAACAAGAAACCATAAAAAATAAGGTAAAAACCGTCGAATGTATCTCTACTTTGAAAGACACAAATAGGTATGACGATTTCATGTATTCATAAATTAACAATATACATGTATTTGACAATTATATAGCCAACATAGTTAAACGGTGTGCAGTCCGATTTCACACTGATTCAACCTGATGTAATTAGGGGGGTTTGCCCTTGTCGTTAGCTTGGCACAAAAAGATCCACCTAAGTTTAGAAAGTACTTTCTGGCGAAAATGACTTATTGCTGCCAGCCATTAGGTGGGTGGATTTATTTCGTGCCACAACGGCAAACCTACTAAGTTACCAATTCAAGATTTCGTTATTTCTCAAGTGGAAATTAGTGTAAAAACGAATAGTTCGCCTTCACCAATAGGCAAATGAAAATGAAATACAACTGTAGCACAATTTATACGTGCAGATTGTAATGCTTTCACGATAATGCTTTCACGATAATGCTTTCACGATAATGCTTTCACGATAATGCTTTCGTCATATTGTGTTCATCACATCACAGATGAGCCGAAGGAGATCCAAATCCTACCATTATTTAACAACTTTTACTCGTCGACCGTACTCGTGACCACGTTTACGTGAAGACCTTGCCTGAGCATTATAAACCGTTTACCGTCCTTTATACACACGCACAAAAGCAAGAGATAATATGTAAGGTTACTGTTATAACATAGTGAAAGCAGCGTGCCACACATTTAAGGAGCGATTACATAACCTGCCCTATCCTTAACCCTACCGACATGAGCACGTTCTAACTATGCCGGGCCATTGGGCGATGGTGTTACGCGTGGTTTGTGTACGAGTGGCAATGGATTGAGATGATATTAATAACAATTAATAACAAACAATTAATTGCCAAACAGATATCAGAAGCATTGCAAAATGAAACACTGGCAGCACAATTATTATTACACAAGTGAACGTCGCTTTCTTCGTTCATAACAGGGGAATTCAATAACAAACAAAACCTCGCAGAAAATGCCCCGCTAATATTATATCCTGAGATTAGCTAATTAACCGTAATGTTCCGCATTTTATTATTCCGTTTGCGCGCACATAATGACACGAGGCGTTCAACTGCTCGAAAAAACCAAGGCAAAGCGAGATTACAACAATATCACAGATAATCAATTTATAATTGTAGATTTAACTTGAAATTTGTGGTGACGGCGTTTGTAATAATACGTGGGGAGAAACCTTCAACCTTTATGACACAATAATTGTTTACATTTGCGGCGGGATATTGTTATTATCACTGAATACATGCCTTTTGCATTCCCTAGAAAATGTTGGCCACATTCAAAGTTCTACATAACAATGTTTAGGCTTACTTCCGTCTTTTGTCCGAATGTTGGGGCACTTGCAGCATTCTCTTCCGTTTTTAAATATAGAGTTCAGACGCGACATTAACCATGGGCCAACTTCACTGTCACATCGTTCAGCTCACAGTTATGATTCGGCCTATCATCAACAGTTGTACGCCATGTAGTGGAGCCTACCCATCTCTCCTTTGAGTATGGATACCTCTGCTCTGAGTTTCATGTTCTCCTGCTCAAGGAAGACAGCCCTTAGTGCGATCTCCTCCTCTTTCTCCCTCCGGGCATCCCTAGATCGCTTAGCGGCATCGTTGTTTTTCCGTCTTCGATCCCAGTACGAATTGTCTTTTTTTTCTTCGGGTACCGGCCGTACTTTCTTCCTGCTCGACTCAGGTATACTACTTGGCCCATCGGGTTTATCCGAGCACGACACACCCACTCTCCTCTTTCTGGAAGCCAACATTGCCGAAAGCCTGAGCGTGGAGAGCGACGGAACTGTGCTATCAGCGGAGGCGACAGGGTAGGTACCGTAGAGCGGGTAGGCCGCACCGTAAGCCGCCGCACTGCTGTATCCCGGCACCGGAGTGAGAGCGGAACTCGCCGTCTCGCCGAGATATGAATACGGCGAGAGCGTAGACGTAGGGACGGGTAGGGTAGGATACGGGTAGAACGCCTTGTAGGCAGCGGCGGCTGATGATGTGGTTAGTCCACGGTGACTGAGATCAAGAGGCTTGCCACCGTAGCCTGTTGCCTCTCTCCTCGCTAAGTCTTTACTTGACGGCCCGATCATATTGGCGACATCTAGGGCTGTCTGCTTTCTAGCACCAACTATAGATTTATTGTTGGTCGACTCCTTGTTGGCCTGAGATTGGCAATCTTCGTCCTTTGTCGGCATTCTTGCTGGGGAGAATTTGTCGAGTTGATCTATCCTATAAATCGCCTTCTCCTCCATTCTCAATCAGTAGCTCTTGTTTTTACTCTGAAATAAAAAAAGAACAAAGGCTAACATGCTTGTGATTTGAATCGTGCAAAAAGAGACCTAATGTTTGCATTCGCATCTTACCTGTTGGAATAAATGATTTGAAATTCACATCGCCTCTAAAACAATTTCACAGTTAACACGGTTTAACATTATCGAAATGTAGTTCAGTGTAAGTTTTATTGTTCATTCATCTGCAGTCAATACCAGTTTATTTTTCTTAGCTAATACAAATATTGTGAAACAAATTACCTAAAAAAGGAAATCGTAATTGACAAAATGTATCGATATTAAAGAAATAACTTGTATTCTTGTTCATAGCTTGTTAAGTCTTGCGCGCAATTTAAGCGACGAAGAAGATCATAACTCATATAGCGACTTACCAATAGTGTACGTACGCACACATGTATCGTGTGCCTGATCAGCTATCGCGGCACGTTTAGCAGACGGCTGATGCTGTTATTATTGTTGATTACATCGGCTTCTATTTTCTGTCAACTTCTGGTTAACTGACCCGTGCGCACCTTTGCTTTTATACATGAGCAGTGAGATAGTCTCCTCTACGATCCGCCGCACACTTCTTGCAGGCTACTGGCTAGGCTATGTAGACAACGTCGTACGTGTGTTTGACCTTAAACGTATATAATTGCACTGTTTGGAGTAACGTGATGCGTGTATTTAACTCCAGTGTGACGTAGCACAAAGGATGACCTCAACGCGGTCAAACGATGACAGGCAGTTTGGGTAGGAGTCTGCGTAGTTCAATACATTTTAGCCAGTCTGTGCGTTACCTAATCTTCAGGGAACCAGCTGTGTGTTGCACACCGCAAGGGGTGACGGTAAGTTGAGAATGTTTTTTAAACCGTAAATAAATACACAATAGGTAATACCGTCCGCAGTAAATGCTGGCGGGCGACTGTTGTTCCATTTGGTTAGTCTATTGGGGCGGTGGGTTATCATGACGTGTTTCGTTGTGTAAGGGTTTGGTTTACGAGGATAACACGTTGATTTCTGCCAGTACTTCTTATAATAATATTTTAAACTTTAACCAGCGGGAAAATTAACCCCGTGTACAATCACTTCGGGCGTGGTAAGTGCAAATCGATGCACATGTTGTAAGTTTTTGCCGCAACAGACACCGAGAGAAATGTTACGTGAATCATGGGCGCCTTTGCATGTACGTGATCATTTAGTCACGCGCAATAAGAATATGACTATTAGTCTATGGTAAGGGTAAAATAGTTCACAATGACTGTGCGGTCGCAGTTAAATAATGGCAGAAACGCAACCTACTATAACCTAATTGGCTATTATTAACAAGACCTCGAACCAAGGATAACGTTTTCCCTTTAGAGTATTGTTACGTAATTAATACAGGTCAAAGTACCGAAAACATTTAGGCAGTTCCAATAACCAGCTGCCGACATCAGCACGTTTTGCCTTTTCACTCATCTGCATTTCGTCAAAGCTTGGCGACACGTTGATAAAATTAAATTGAATGTGAATTGTGTGTTCACAAAAGAGGCTGTGCTCTCGGTCTAAGTTTGGGTCAAAGGTTACATACATAATCCATGAGAATTTATTATGTTAGTGATTGAGCTGTTTCTAACCTTTGTCAGCTAACATTGAGCCCAACGGTCATATTTGTCGCGAAACTAAGAGGCCGTGGTATTCAGAGGCTACAAAAAACGTACTAAATTCGCGAAGAAAATTTCGTTGAAGGAATTGGTAAATGCATACCGAGGGAATAATTAAGTACTTCCAGTTTTGGAGTAATTGAGAAAAACGTTATGCGATTAACGGCTGGCGTTTGTTATTTATGCATTTCACGAATGCACTCTGTGGAGGCGATCCTCACTGTTTTACAACGAATTGTATTTTGCATGGCTATACTCGCAAGTTTGAATTTGCAATTTAAATCCCCATTTAACCATGGGTTATGTGTAAATGGCACTGAATTTTTAATTGGTTTTTTTCTTTTCCCAAGTTTAATAGTAGTCCTTTCTATACAGAGTATTCTTCGTTCTTATATATAATATACAAACATACAATGCGAGCAGACTTATCGCATTATATGTTTGTTTTTGCTCCCAAACGGTTGAGCTCTCTCCCTGATGATTTGTACCAAGATTACCCTATATATATATATATATATATTTATATATATCCAGCTAAAATGTGTCCACATGTATTAAGAATGTATTTATTTTATTGGGTTTTAGAACATTTTATATGTATCGTTATATAGACGCACAAACCACAAAGACACACATGTAATAAACAAAACCTTCGAGGCAAGCCCTGGATTATATTGATGTCGAGCTGTTAATAACCATATGGGTTCACCATTCGTGCCTGTTCTTCTAAAAAATAGTGGTTTACGTGCTCTTGTTGTAACTTTATTCGTTTCAATGTATTCTTATGAAGCATCGGAGAACGACCATAACACAAACAAGAGTAGGGTTATATTTTTGTTGTTCAGGAATACTAACATCATATTCGTCAGAGAAAACCATTTAACTATTCAATGGGACAGCCACCGAAAAAGGAAGGACAAATAATCCACGTGAACACCAAACGAACACAGAAGTTGAGGGATAGCATTTCTGAAAATCTACTTGAAACTAATTTATTGCCTGATTTATCTGGCCAAAAGCCGTTTGTTTATTTTTAACCTCCCCATGTATTTGTTTCAGAAGTCGGAACCTGAGTTTTGTCTATTAACTGCCCTTAGGTGATTAAATATCACGATCAGTGTTTGTAATGTGAAGAATCTGTACATAAACGACTGCAACCTCGTACCAAAATACCAAATATGATGCAATTAACCGTATTCATTATGTAGAGGAAACTGGGTCTAGACGTCGACATAGAATAGGAACACCCACATTATGGGGTCTTCAACCGAGTTTCGTGACTAATTAATGGGCTTTTACTTCCTTCAATGTCAAACAAGGGCGCGAAACACCTTTTGACTAGGAGATTGTTCATTCCGTTCAAAAGAGTTCAACGCTGTTGATCTACACCACGGATCCAACCACATATCCACCCGGTTTAGTATACGGTAAGTTATTATGGGAAGATCCCAACGAACTGGAAACCGCACGAGATTAGGCAGGGACCGAAGGGAGGGGGCGGGGTGAGAAAGTGTGGGGAGGGAGGAGAGGGGTGGGGAGGTGTGGTGGGGTGGGGTGGGGAGGGGTGGTGGGGTGGGGTGGGGAGGGGTGGTGGGATGGGGTGGGGTGGGGTGGGGGAGGGGTGGGGGAGAAGGGTTTGGGGATGGAAGAGAGGGAGGGAGTGGGGAAAGTGAAGGGAAGGGTAGCTACTATCATAAATATATAGAGGGGAGGCATATTTGTAATACAATAATACAGTTCCTTCAATTGTCTATACCGATAAAACATCTTTATGGGTACTAGTGATCCCTAAACAATGCTATACGGTCGCTAGTTGATTTGTCCTAATAACAGCACCCATATTGAACTGATTCCTCACAGCTTGCTTGTTAAAGGCCGTCTGTACTTCTGGTAAGATGCAAAAAACAAAATCTCACAGATTTACATTAAACTTACAGGGTTT
>JAVCKS010005316.1:0-18288 GCA_032273685.1 Pteraster tesselatus | reverse complement strand
TTGTATAAACTTGTATACAATTTATAGTATCTACTCATCATCATATGTATTTCATCACCCATTGCTGTGGAAAAATAAAATTGAATTGAATTGAATTGAATTGAGGAGAAAACGCCTACTGTTGGCGGCGCAACATGGGCGGGATCGATCAGGCCATTGGAATGCGGCAGGTGGGACGTTTGACCAGAGTGTGAATGCCTATCAATCAATTTATGAGCAACGATGGACCGTCCACCGGCGGCGGCGTCCAGTGCGCCAGCCACGGCTTATTATCCCCCAGTATAGACCAGCACTTCGGTCTGCTGTACCCCGAAACATATTCCCATTGACCACCGCTACCGTATACGAAGCAGAAACGATCGGGATAAAGAATATGCCCGTGCATGATGCGTGAACCATCAGAAATCGGAAATCATCATAATGTTGTGTCGAACCCTCCTCCCCGCTGCCCCAAAATCATATAAGTGACCCAGTTTCAAGATCACATTGAGCCAGTCCTGTTTTCTGCTAAAATAGGACCCCACCTCCCCAAAAAAATTCTGCATCCGCCCCAGCCTCGTAAATCACAACCATGACAATGCAGTTTAATTCCCAATACAACTCAACATAACCAGTTGGGTGTGACCCAAACTTAAAGTGCCTAAAAGTTACACCCAGATGCCTGACTCACAATACGAACTCTTTCAATAAGCAATCCGAACAATCCTTCCAATAAATAACCTTTCACTAACGGCTCAAATTGCTAGCCACGCTTGCAGTCATCACCGCACCAACACCCATTGAACAAATAGTAAACAAGTTGGCGATGGCGAAATGTTTTATGGGGGTTTGTCAAATTGTGTGAGTGTATTCGTCCGTAACTGAACCCCACTGCTTAAAGTAAGGGAATTATAGTCACGCTTAATAGGACACTCCCACTTGGTCATATTGTCTGGATTCGAGCAATGCTATGTGTAGAAAGGTTCGGTAGTTAAAAGAACAGCAAAAATAAGTCACTACATGTAGTAGTCTACTATTTAATAGAAGTAACAATGTATTGTTTACTCCTTAAAATGTATCTCGTTCATTCTTTCCTTGCACCTTTTACCCCTGAAAAAATCCACAACAAAAAGCCTGGCTTCACTGACCTGAATTTGCATTTTTTTTAAATGTGGCGCCACCATGCGGTCGGGGTTGGAATGATTTATGAACGAGCATGCATTTTCTATTGATGACTAACAACGTTGGTTAGTTTTGTGACAAACTTCATACAAATAATTATACATATCAGAACAAATGGGCTATATTTACGGCCATTATAATTTATATACATGTAATACGTTCTAAAGTGACCCAAATTTAGTGATTCTCTCAACCATACAGCACAAAGGCGCTGTGGTGCGCCAATGACTATTTAAATTAGGCATCTTTTTGTGGATGGTTTTTGCTTTTACCACAATAATACAACAAATGTTTAAAAGTCTTTGGGTATCATTTTAATAACGTGCAGCGATGGTTGGGTATTACTTTCCAAAAACCGCTGGATGGTTGCCAACTCTTCCCTCATACATAGCAACGAGTGTCTCAAACCGGTCTGGTTTCCCATCCTGGTTGACAGGCGGTACTACAGGATCAGTAGCCGTCCTAGGCAGAGGGTAGAAGGTGTGCACTGACTGGCACTTCTGTTTCTGCTGAGTGACACGGTTCCTTGCCATAGCCAGCCGTTCGTTGGCCTCCTGTAGCATCCTGGTGCCCATGGCAGACCTCTCCACGGTGATCTGAGCCTGTCGCATCATCTGGCGGTGTTCCAAGTACTGCGAGACCAGCTGAAGCTGTCGTTTGTTGTGGTCATGCCCCGCCTCGGCGTGATCTCGTCTGCCCTGCAGCAACATCTCCTCCTTGGTCTGGTGGTCGTGTCGCATGAGAGCATTAGAGATGGACGTATGCTGGCCAGTGAAGTCGATCATGAAGGATTTGTCCCTGGCGTTTGTCTTGGAGAGGTGTCTAGCCTTGGAGTACTGCTCGCGTCTCTCCTCCAACACGGCGGCGTCGCATGAGCACCGCTTCTCTACAGACTCGATCACCGCGTTGGAATCGTCATCTTTCTTCCTAATCGCCTGAAGGCGTTTCTCGTCCAAGAAGTTGCGGGTCTGCCGCCTAGCCACGTCCCGTTTATCGCGTAGATGCGCCACTTTACTGACCGTCGCGGCAAGTTTTTCAGCCTTCGACCGATCTCGGTAGGCCTGTTGGACGGCGCGTAGACATGACATCCCCATGGTACCCTGGACTCGGGCGAACAACCGCTGATCGGCATTGACCAGCCGCAAACTGACTGGTTTCGGTTTGGCTTCTTGCAAAGTCTTATCGATGACGTCCTTGTGGGCACAACGGATGTCGTGTCCTACTTCTCGTCTGGAGATCAAGAGTTCCTGTAGCAGATCGACGCTGTGCATGATGGCTTTAAAACCCGACAATCTAAATGGAGTTGCCACGTATTCATCGTCATCATCAAAGTTAATATCTTCCCGTTCACGATTCAGAAAGCTTTGAGGCAGCGGACCAAGCAGCTGCTTGACGGTCTTGAACTCCTTCTTGACCTTCTCCTTCGGCAGTTTGGCCCTGTCCTGTAGTCTCTTGCTGCTTTGGACCGGCGGAATGCTCAGTTTGCTCGGCATGGCGAGGCTGTCCCCCGTGCTGGTTTCAAATACGATCGCTCCGGATGCAGCAGCTTCTCCAGACTTGAAGACTGCGTCCGACTGGAGTTTGGTCAGATCAATGTGGATATTGGTTCGCTTTCTGGTCGGTGCAATGCCGAGATCGGTAGAGTCCTGGGGTAGCGTGAGGACGATAACATGTAATTGCATTTAAACAAATTAGAATTCACATCGGATGCCATGGGGTTACCCATCATTGGGTGTGCTCTAACTGTGGTCAAGACATCTGAAATTGTCACTAAGCAGGAAGGGTTGTGTTCAATCCAAATCTAAATTGCCTTTGTACTGGTCAGCTTAATTAACACATTCATGTTTAAAAACTCATTTGTAGTACTCTTCCCAAATAATGGGGGTCCATTACACATTACTGGGATACTCTTGATAGAACCATGTATTGATGCCTCTGCAAAATGTCACTAAGAATGCCCATCACAAGTCTGCTCTGTGCACCTTGTTCATTCAAGCATTCATACAACTATTTTGCCACTTGCTGTAATCCAATTAGCGCTCCAACTAGCTCCATGATATCTAAGCCTTGATTGGGGTGATCTCTTAACTGCACAAAACCATAAGTCTTAACTTAATGCAAGGTTCTATGGAGGGTTTCGGAGTAATGATGGTTTAATTTGTAATTTTTGTTTGGAGGGGGGGGGGGTCTTAGTTTTAGCCCAGTTACTATTCTAGGTTCCAGGAAGTGAACAGGACTCCCACCTTATCCTGTGCATAACTAGCGATGCCCACAGACTCCTCCTGGTACCGGTCTCTTTTATCAATGACAGGTCCAACACTAGGAGTCTTGGAACCAGGCCGTCTGTTCTCAAGATAAGTGTCGTAGTCAATCTGTGCGAGTGTGGCTCCGTCATCGATTGTTGTTGGTACGGCAGGCGATTCTCTCCTGCTTCGAGGAGGAGGGTAGGGGTCCGGTTTGGGGAGGATTAGGGACGGGGATTTGGGGTGGGTTGGGAACGGGGATTGGGGGTGGCTCAGGGACGGCGATTGGGGCTTTGTCCATTGGAGACCAGCGTGCTGTCGGTAGAAACGCTGGATACATACAGCAGCCCTGAAAACACGATAATACTGTTTTTGCTCTGCTTGAGATAACCAAACCCTTTCGATGGCGAGTAAATTGGGTAACTATTGCCCTGCCTAAACGGACAGTCAGGTATGTTCCCTCTAATTTTCCAACTGTCTGAGCGAACACACAAACCCCCTGACAATCACTTGGATCACTGTTAGCAACATCTGACATGCACACTGTGGCTACCAGATGGCACCACCTGTCTAACCCATAAGATCATGACAAGGAACCTTTATGTGATGCGATGGAGATATTTGTTGTGCTGGGGGAACTCGGAAGCACTGCCTGACTGCACACGTGTGCAGCTTAGAGGAAACACATATCTTTGTAATTTGGATGAATTGAGTACTGCATAAAGAATCTCAACCACCGTTGTTGGACAAAACAAAATAACACGTACCATATCTTGGTGTTGAACAGTAACTTGTGGTTTCTCCTGGCCAAGAATCCCCGAGTAAACTTCTGGACGATGAGCACAGGCGAGTGGTGAGCCTGGATGCGGGAGACATCCTCTAAGACTTGACGCACCAGTGACATCTCTTCTTCAAATGTACTATCCTGCAGGATGGTCAATGGTTGTAGTATAGTAATAACGCTTGTGATAAAAGTTTTTTTTAAAGAAAACATGATGACGATGTGTTGGTAAACAAAGTCATGGTTCTTGGGACAAGGGCAAGTAGGCTCTGCTGTTGAACATATATTCCCCAATGGTAGTGAAAGAATTAACTTGAGAGTTATTGTCCACTTTCGAAAAGGAAATTGCTGGACCGACGGACTAGATAAGTCAAGGAAACCACCACACTGAAAGGTGGACTTAGTCGAGTAGTTCTTTCGTATCTACCTTTCTTGAGACTAACATAGGAGTGTATCGGAAGGCAGGGTTCATCGCTGCAAATTGGCCGCCAAAAGATGCATCCTCGATGATTTCTTCGTCTGATATGACGTGAAAGTCCAAAGCTTTTAGAGTCCAGATACTGTACAATAAATTAGGATTCTTTATCAGTGGTGTGTTAGAGATGCAGACTAAAGCGAACCAGTTCTACAGTTTGAAAAGGGGTTTGAATAAATTAAAACTTTCTTTGTCATTTTTGCTTCGGTAGCATGATCAGGTCATAATTTAGAAAGTTCCAAGAACCAAATTATTTGATCATTTTTGATGAAAAATGGCCCTGTCTCTTGAAATTCACAAGGTATTTATTTTAAGCCTTTACAAGATTTTTTTTTTTTTACTGTCAATTAGAATCACCCACTAAAATTGAAATATGTTCGCTGCTACTTGTCCGATTTCAAATTCTTCATGATCCAGAGAATCAGAATTTTACTTCAGAAAAGTTCCTTGGACAGTTTTATAATAATTATATGACTTGATCATGCTACTTGATGGCAGCTAAATTCTAAATTCTGTCCACATTTTGTTTAGTTTATCCCATACCTGTTAACGACATGATGTCTGTACATTTTCTTCAAGCTTATCGGTGTATCATACAGCGTCAACACGTGAAGGTTCAACGCTTCCCCGAGGGGCTGTAAGCAGTCCAGCTTCCCGATGCTATTGTTATGCAAATGAAGTATCCTCAGCTTGGGCAGACAGCACCAGAACTCGGGCCCTGGTAGGGTGGAGATCTGATTGCTGTGGAGATCGAGTTTCGTCAGCTCAGGACAGTTTGCGAGCGCGGCAAAACTAGTGATGTAGTTGCCGGGTAGGATGCAGATTTGTAGATGAGTTAGGAGTTGGATCTGTCCAAGGTTCACGAGACGGACGCTGTTGAGTTTCAGAAGGTGGACGTCGGAGAGGGACTGGGCTTTATTCGATTCTGCAGTTGATCTACCGCAGCCCCACTCCAAGAGATAATCCCTGCTGGGCGACTTCAGGTACCCCTTTTCCTTGGCTTGTCTGAGAAACTCGCTAGTCCGTTCTTTCTCCATGATGGCCTTCAGACGCTGCGGTTTTTCGCGCTCTCGAAGCCACAGAGCAAGCTGAGGCTGATGATGTATCGTAAACATCTTGGCTGTTTCTTTACCAACTGCTAATAATAATGTAAGATCTTCATCGAGATGGTTCAATCATCTTGGGTCAGGGCTACAAGACCCTTATCCTGTTCTCAAAGATCATAAACACATTATTGGTTTCGTCAGGGAGGTTTCTTTCACCTGGATAGAATAACAAAATATGACAATGTATGTATTCCTTACTAGGGTCTAAATGTTATAATATATATAATATAAAGGATTTGTACCAACATTTAAACTGTGTAAAAATCAAAAAAAGAGTTATCCCAACGATGGTAATACATAGTCAAAATCTACCAAGTCAAAATCTGCCTAGGACGTAGTCAAAATCTACCATTGTGATGTTAAGCCTAGGCTGCGTACAAGGGAATGGTGTTTTTACATACTGGTGGACGGGTAGCCTAGGCTAGAGCCCTAGCTAGCCTGAGTCTAGTTCTATTCTTGAGTTGCTCCGTAAAACAATAATATGTCAATTGGGTGTCAATTACCAAGGCCGTATCATACTTTGATAGACCAGACTTGAGACTAGTCATATGGTATGACGAGGGAACTGGTGTTCTGGAGTTTAGCCTAATTAGGGCCTAATTACTAATTAGCCTAGCAGAGTCTTTAGAATATTTACCCAAATCCAAAGTTTTGTAAAGTGCACTGACACGGTGACATATGTACACATGTCAAACGCGCCGCATAATAAAAACCCCATGATTATGTACATGTACACAATCCGCCTGTCGCCACGACAACATTTTCCCCAGGTTTTTGTGCTTAGAACAAGTCGCGGGTTTTGGCTAGTAGTAGCACGAAGAAAGACCAACTATCAGTAATGATTTTATTTCAATGTGTTGGTTAGTCTTCTTTCCACTCCAGTTCATCGCAGAGGAAGCGCACCCGATACAAGGCTACACAAAAACTAATTGATAATCTGTGTAGCTCCCTCTAGCTGTAGTACAGGACTAGTCATCTGCAAAACTACAGTTTTGGTACGTCCGGCCACCGATAAGATGCCGATCGCAAATTGCATAATTGTTTTGAATTTTCTTGTGATTTAGGAGTAAATTATTTCCTAGAATCATGGCAAGTAGTTGGAGATCACTGCCCTGTAAGATATCAGAACTACGGCTGGATATCACCTTAAATGGTGGGCAAAGTTTCAGGTAAAACTCTCGTGTTTGTGCGCGAGTACGGTCTGCATGGTTTGTCTCAAGATAGCGCCCTCTGTTGGCGACAGGCCAACAGAGCCTGTGAACCAGTTGTGTACTGTAGTGTACATGTACATGATGTATAATTAATATTTTTCTGTAATATTTCGCAGGTGGAAAGAAATTCAAAAGGGTACCTGGAGAAGCATTTTGGCCGGTAAAATCTGGACGCTACAGCAGAACGACACCGAAATTCTCTACCAAGTACATGATGAATCCTGTCCTACAGTGAAGTCATTATTTGGCTTAACGGAGAATGATATTGATGATGATTTTTCCGGCAAAGAGAGAAATGACATCGGAAACAGAAAAAGAACACGACTTGCATCAAGTAAACAAAGTGCTCGTAGCATAAAGCAGAAAAGTGCTGAAATTCCAACATTTGAAGCTGAAAATCATGCACGTTATGCAACGGTGCTCAAAGAATACTTTCAACTGGGCATCAGTCTCGTGGACCTCTATGAAACCTGGAAGGAAAGCGATGAACACTTCAAGACTCTATCGTCTAATTTTCCCGGCGTTCGCGTCCTGCGTCAGGACCCGACCGAGAATCTCTTCTCGTTCATATGCTCTTCAAACAACAACATTACCCGCATCACGAGCATGGTGGAGAAACTGTGTTCATTTTACGGTGAACGTTTGGGCGTCGTGGATGGTGTGGTTTGGTACTCTTTCCCGTCAACTAAATCCTTGGCGCAGGATGGGGTTGAGGAGAGACTCAGAAAGGCTGGATTTGGCTACCGAGCGAAGTTTATACATCAAGCGGCGAAGAGCATCGTTGAGAAACCTGACGGTTGGCTGGGAAGTCTGCGTAAAATGGAGTACGAGAAGACACACGCTGAATTAACAAGTCTACCGGGGGTCGGGGCTAAAGTAATACTATATCGCTTTATAAACAACAATGTCATTTGCCAACCAGTTGAACACATGACCAAACTGTGACGTCAGAGACTACAGTGTAGTACTGTAGTAGCAGTGTTTCCTCTGATGTCGTGCGTTCAACTGGTTGGCAATATCAATACAACTCTGAGCACTATGCTACATAGTACTAGTACGTTACAATGCAACTGGTTAAAACATTACCAATCGATCAATCTATTCTTATTCTGTCCTTTAACCCTGTTATTACCATTGGCGACAACAATACTAGGCACGGATAGCAGTCAGTGTTGCTTGTATTGTTCGCATTACTTCTCACTAGTCTTGTTCTTAAAACAATTTGGTGGTAAAGGGTAAAAGAATCTGTATATTATGAGGTGATAGCGTTTATTAGTCACCTCAACTTAAAGGGAGTGTGCCTTGTTCATTGCCACCCCTTTCATGTTGTGTCATTTGTCCAGGTTGCAGATTGCGTCTGCCTTATGTCAATGGATAAGCCCAATGCCGTACCGGTCGACACCCACGTGTGGCAGATTGCGGCTAGGGACTACATGCCGTCACTCAGCCAGAGCAAAACACTGACGGCTAAAGTCTACAGAGATATCGCTGCCTTCTTCCGCAGTTTATTCGGAGAGTACGCCGGCTGGGCGCACTCGGTCAGTAGAGGAGTTTAGTATTCACCCACCGCAATTGCCTAGGGTGCACATTTGCTTTGTGCTATAGTGTCTCCAGTCTGTACCATTAAAACTGTTACTTTCCCCCCCCCCCAAATTCTTTTTTAAATTTTGGGGGTCAGTGTCTTTTCTATAATGAAATATGCACGGTTATAACCAACCTCTCACATATATCTGTAAAAGCGTTTCTGTACCATTTAAACAATTTTACTTTACCCCCCCCCCCCCAAACAATCGCCATATTTTGGGAGGTCTTTCCTATATTGAAGTTGGCATGGTTGTAACCAACCTCCCACTTGCTTATATCTCTAAAATAGTTTCCTAGTAGCATGCTACATTTTCTTTTCCTCCGTAGTCGCTATAAATGCAAATTAATTCGGCCTTCATACAACCATCCTTAGTGACTACAATGACGTACACTGTTGATTCTTTTGAAGGTTTTGTTTAGTGCCGATCTGAAGAAGTTCCAGGTGAACACTGAAGAAGAATCATCGGTAAAATTAAATTTCGAACAGGTTTATCTTTGTCAGGGGCAGAAAATTTCCTCAAATGGTAGGTTTGGTTTTTCATTCGCCAAATCTACTGTTGAAGGTATTGATATAAGAAAATGTTCAAAAATGCTATTTAGTGCTTTCAGCGTAGGGTTGATACCAGAATATTTTGTCAATGTTTTTAATCAAAAAGAAAAAATCATCACCAAAAATGAGCCATCAGTTTTGCAAATTTTGCCGGTACTGTAAATTTTAGCACTATAATTGTGACTACATTGTTAAATTGTTCCCCCGAGTGAAAAGAAACTTCAACGACACAAGTAAAGTAGCAAGAGTGACTTTCTTTCACTGCACGCAAACCACTCAGGTCACCCCAGCCCAGCCAAGCCCTCCTTTTATAATCTGTATAAAGTGTACCTCATTAACGTCTCCGAGTGGTTTTATATGATATATGCAAGTTTTTGAATCAACTTTGTAATTACATTTTTGATTCAGGACAAGGAGAAGCAATCCGGGAAACGCTCTTCTGAAGAGACTAAAGAAGACAAACGGAAGACAAAGGGGCACAAAAACAAGAAGAGAAGATGACTTAAATTGTATTTCATATTTTTGTATTATGTGTTATTGTGTCTCAATTTCGGATGTAAAAGAGTTAGTAAAAAAAGGTTTAGTAATTGTAACACTGCTTTTACGATGTAGGGTTGGGTCCATCATGGTCCATATATATACTGTATACTATTTTCCAGTAGCATGATGCACATACATTCGCATAACGTACCAGTACATATGTAATACTTTGCAGCACTGGTACGTGTTCGGCATTTAGGAATATTGTTTTAGACAATATATAATGACTAAGACAATACATGTATAATCTTGCTTGCAAAAATTTATTTCATTAATTATGTAATAAGATAATAATTAACCACTGCATGACAGCATGTAGAATACGGTAGGTACCTTTTAGGTACTGCTCTTATCGTGGTTCATTATAAACGGTATTCCCCATACCATGTCAGATCCGTAATATACGATTACTGTACATTCCAGCGAACGACTGCATAATATAGCGGCGAACAGTCTGGGCGATTATACCGCGCTAGCAGTGATTTAACTTCGCTGTGCGTTCAATGTTTCCAAATCTAAAGTTACGCGAATATCTACGAAGGTGTAAGCGGGGGTGTGAGACCCTATTCATTTAATACGATTATTATATGGGCGGCAATCAATCGGCAACTACAACTTCTGAGATATATCTAGGAATTACAATTAACGATAACTTGAATTGGGAACAATTGAAATGTAACAAAGTTGATGGGTTAGTGAAACCATCAGCGTAATTTTTAAGACTGCCCTGAAAAGATATTCTCAGTGCCACAACTCGTGTTGATAACTGCTGCTGCACATTGTTAAATTAAAACAAATACAGCCAAATTGGCTAAACTTCAGAATACCTGTCCATTCGCCATTTAATAGTCTATTAAACGCATACGACAGTATTTAAAGAGCGACCTCACAACTCGCTCGTGCCTACAGATATGACATGCGCCTTTAATTGTTTCAGTTTTGCATGCTGGACGCGACGCGCACGCTGTTACGATGTATAGCGACCTCAACGATGGTACAAGAAAAATGGCCACGGACCACCTTCGCACGTGTACAAAATTCTGTCTTTATTTGGCCACTAAATGGTAAGACAATAATTATGGTTTACTTATCAGACATGGATTTGTAGTATTTATATGAGTGAGTAGCGTTCATTCACCGAAGACTTTTTTAACAGTTTTCATGTACATTATACTTACTTGGCTAGTTTAAAAAGGTTCCATCCTCTACCTGTACCATGGCATGCCTAGCTAGCTAGGCCGGGACGGGTAGCGCTATGGTGATTCCACGTGTGATGTAAACGCCACATCATACACATGGCCGTGGTGTTAAAAAACATTATACATATTATAGGATGGCTAACCTTGCAATGTGTTAAGGGTTATGATAGGGCTTATATTTCCGACACCTGACCTGGTAATTAAAATACATGCCAGTTTTGTTTGCTAGATTAGTACTTTATATTAATATAGGAATTAGTGATTAGTCCGGTGTGGTACTGACTACTGTACTGACTACTGGTGGTACAGTAGCACTGTGGTAGGCCCCACCCTGGCCTTGGGATAAACTCTAGAATACCCGTTTTTATGACTAGTCTGGTACCCTTGTAAGGCTTGTAAGTTCTAATCGACATCATTGTGATGTGAAGCCTGGGTACAAGGGTGTTTTTAGAAACGTGGACAGGTATTCTGCAGTAAGTTAGTTGTGCTGCGTTCCCACCCATCATGCCATGTAAACAACAAAATTCATGTGATAAGAAGGCCGAGTATAAAAACAATGGTATTTTTGGAAAAGGGATGTGGTGGACGGGTATTCTGAAGTTGCTCCTTTATTTTTACTTTCTACCAAAGGAATCTTGATCTTGAACCCAAACTGAAGTAACTGATGACTAACAGCGGAGGGGACACAATGGAGGGCAACAGCGCCCTCAAGAAGAGCCTGAAGGAGAAGAATGAGTACTTTAAGAGGATGGTTAATCTCATACCTGCTAGGTACTACCTTGATAAGGAGACTAAGAAAACAGGAGAGAAGTTCTACAAGAACATGAAAGGTGGGCTGGTACTTTAACTACATGACTTTGTATAAGCCTTTTTGCAATTACATGTACACGCACTTTGGGGATTGTGTTGGAGAAATAAAAAAAATCCCATGTTGCACTACCCTAAGATGCACATGCGTCTATGGGTAAACTGGTAACCAGATTATTATTACAGAATTTCACAAAATTTGCAAGAAGGTGAATGACTGGTAAAATAATATACAGACCGAAATGTGATCTCATAGAAATGAAAAATTAAATGCACTTGAAATAAAATTTTGTTTAAAAAGTTGTTGTTACCCTTCATTTAGTTTGTAAATGGTATGCTGATTGTTTAGCATTCGTAATCACGAAAAGGCATATTCCCTACTAAGATTTTTGGCTGCATGTCTATTCGGTAACTATGTAATAGCTTGCCCCACTTCCATTCTTATCAGAGAAGACAGCCAACATATTATCTACTTAATAAACAACCATTGTTTTTGTTTACTTGTAGAGAAAGCTCCGAAACAAGAAATGAAAGAGAAGTCCACGAAGCGAAGCCGGAAGAAACTTCGCCTTGACCCTAACGCCAAGGTAGAACTGAGTGTCACGGAGCTACAGGACGGTTTAACGTTGGGGGAAGAGGAGCAACAACAGGAGAAGATTGCAGAGGAGAAGATATTGAAGGATGCTGCTAAAGATGACGAGAGCAGTGGAGATGAGATGGAGGCATTGGAGGGTGTAGGACTTGAGGGACTGGGAGTATCTGGTAGGTGGAGCAAAGGGTGGACTTTTGAAATGAAACCATACCTTTTTTTTTTAAAGTTATGTTTTAAACAGCTAAAATATCGTTAAGCTACAATTAAGTTAAAGTATTGATGGGCTTTTGGCTTTATGAGGTACTAATTGTGCTTGAAGGGCTGTTTGTCAAAATCTGGCTGACTCTTAGCGATTTAAGACTTTACCATTTACTTGCTGTGATTTTAATTTGCTTTGTCGAATGAATTCGAAATCCGAGGGGCTTTAGATTTAATGACTGATTTGTAATTTGCCATTGACAGATACGTCCCAGCCCAAAGCCATCCAGTCGGTCAATGTAGAAAGAGTGAAGAGCAGTGCTAGCATCGACGACCTCCGCAGGAAAGTACGCGAGAAAATAGAGACGCTTCGTGAACAGAGACACGCCAAGTCGCTGGCGGGGAACCTAGTCACGTCAAAGAAAACGGCAAAGAAAGATAAGGAGATGAACGAGAAGAAACGAAGGAAATTAGAACGGTTCGAGGCTATCAAAGCCTCGCGGGAACAGAAGGCGGCAACAAGTCTTAAGAAAAAGCAGAGGACTACTGAAAATGAGAGTAAAGATAAGACGGTGTCCGAAGCGAAAGATTTAGCGAACCCAGCTGGTGTTGCATTCAGTAAATTTGACTTCGATGAGGCTGCACAAAAGGGAAAGAAGGGCAAGAAAAGAAAACATAAAAAGACAGAGGTGAATTTAAGCGGGCGCAACTACGAGGCACTCTTGCAGAAGGTGCAGGCGAAGAAAGAGCGCATCGATAAGGTGAAGCGGAGCGATCCAGGAAAAGCTGAAGACATGATCAGGGAGGACAAGTGGAGAGCGGCGCTGGACCGGGCCGAGGGGAAGAAGGTCCGCGATGATCCCGAGCTGCTCAAGAAGTCGATCCACAAGAAAAAGGAAAAGAAGAAGCACGGAGAGAAGAAATGGAAGGAGAGGGTGGACAGGGTGGACGAGCAGAAAGCAGAACGGCAGAAGAAACGAGAGAAGAACCTGAAGGGACGAAGAGACGCACGGCAATCAAAGAAACTCAAGAGTATGCAGAAGAAAGGGAAATTACTCATGAAGGACGCAGACTATTCATAAGTCTAAATGAGGAACGGTCGTGATCGAGTTGAATTACACTAAATATTTCAATAGGATATATTGGTTATAAGAAATAAGATAGAAACACTTAAAATCATACTTTACGCTTTCTTGTAACACTCGGCGTAAACATGTCCACTTAATGATGGCAAATTACAGGAATGAATCATTCCACAAAATTTGGTTCCAAAACCTGATAAATGCCAAATATTTGGCATCATTTGTTAACTTATCTTCTATACCTATTAATAGTTATTTATTAAAGGTTCAAACAGAAGGTTTTGTTGCTATCACTTCTCGGAACCCAAAAAGGCATTTTGCTTTGTGCAACGGAAAAAAAATGATTTATTTTAGAAGCAAACTTTTCAGATACATAATGATCATTCTTCTTTGCTTTTTAAATTAATTTAGGAAAAAATGCTTTTTATCAACATCTGTCCGAGTGTGATGTAAGTGGACAAATATTATATTTTTGCTGGTCCTAATCCAATAAAACAATTACATTTCTACCCCTGACGTAAATATGACTGAGGCTGTTCTATGTGCGGCAGACTATTCCCATGGCTGGAAATTGCAGAAGGGTGAGACAGTACCTGGAAGGAAGGATGGGTCGGTAACCCAGCAGCCATGTATCTCTGAAAGTTGCTTTTCTTTAAAAAAAAAGCTATGCAAGTTCTATTACCCATCATTTTGACATAGGTAAGATAGTATTAGTGCCAAATGCAAAGAGAGCCTCAATTACCCTATAATTGCGTTTTATATGAAAAATGGGAAACTAGAGTTACATTGTTCTGCTGAAAAATGCCCTCTGGCTTTAAACCTTTACCAGAATGGTTACATTACTGAACGATCTCATTTTATTTCATCAGCATATTAGTACAAAAATATTGTTTAACATATCATTAGCTAAGCATATTACACCTAATACAAAAATATTATATAACTGCTGGTGCACGATTTCTAGAACTAATCGAACCATCGTCAGTCAGCATCCATACACTATTCATCACAGAGTACTCCCGAAAATCTTTGGCAAATTTGTTTAGTATAGCCTACAAAATACATAAATATTTTCCAGGTATATGAAATTTAGTCTTTGAATTCATACAAATGTTTTGCAGCCATACATAGAGATACAGATCTAACAGTGAAAGGCAGTTGACGATTACCAAAACTTTGTGAATAAATCACTGTTTTTTTTGCATGAAAGCAAATCTATATTTCTGATACCTCAAAATTAATTGTTAAAATTTTTTTTTTTAACTAAATTTATTTAATAATTTTTCCTAAGGACATTTTGGTTACAGATATACAGTACGTGTACAATGTCAGGGAAATGGTCTTCATACAAAGGAAAGTAAGTGATAATCTGCATAACATAAAGTATATATATTTTTTTATATTTTGTCAATTATATACTGTACTAGTCAATAACCATGACGTCAATCAGGAATATGTCCATGTGTAATTTAAGTTCGATGGGTCACCCCATCAAGGGGAAAAAATGGATTCAGACAGTTTTCTTCATTATACAGTAGCGTACTCACTTTAGGATCAGTAACTTCAGAAGCAAATTGAATGGGGATTGAACCCACGACTTTCTGTCTTCTAGTGCGGATGGCTTTACCAACTGACCACCAGGCACACCAAATAGGTTAGGATTTGGACTTCTTGGACTTTTCCTACCTATTTGCATAAACAGAATATTTGTGACCGCAGAGACCAACCCCCCTTAATCTTTCGCTACCAAATTGTTTTAAGAATAAGGCTAGTGAGAACCAGTTACTTGCGTACAACACAAGCAGAACTGACTGGTATCCATGCCTATTATTTGTTTAATCTCCTTTAGGCGGCAATGGTATTGAAAGGGTTAAAGAAAGTACGGAACGGTTGCCCGTACGGGTATAACTCTCTCGCTATCAGGCACGGCACGAAACAGTTTGGGTTGTCGCGTGAAGGTGTCCGTGAACTCCAATATCGACGCTATGTTGCCGCACCTGTAATAGTAGTTGGGTGCGGACCATACGGTAATGAGTTTCTTGTCGAACATGTACTTGTAGCCCTCGTGGACGAGTTGGTGAGCGCGGCAGATTAGGTCGAGGTCATTAACGTGCTCAAACTTGAAAATAAAATAACGAAAAAAACAAACAAAAGACTGAAGTTGTTGGGAGTCTGTCATCGTCAGTAACTAATATTGGTGGCTACTTTTCATATGGATTTCCATAATTAATAGTTGAAAACAACTGGCCTTTTTAGGGGGCTTTTATATTCCTTTACCTCTATGATAGTAATGTATTAATACAAAACGATCATGCTTGCCTAGTTTGAAACAAAATTATATGACTGGGTTGCCCTTCTTGACAACTACCAACCATAATCGCTTACTATTGACACGCCGGGGACACGGAAGGGAACAATGAACAAATAGCAACAAAACGTTAAGTTAAAAAAAAAAATTGACCTAGTGATTTAGAATCACTAGCTCATTATTGTTTAAATAATAAATCATTCTAGTTCAAAGACAGACCTGCAAACACACATACCTTGTGAACCACTTTGGCCCCAAACAGCCATCCAGCCCCACGTTGACTGATAGCCCACGTATCTATATCCTCAGGATCGGACCACACTAGATGTGAAAGCACGGTCAAGGGCAAAATATTCAGAACAAGATTGGTAGAGTGCATAGCTCCACCAATCAAATAGTCACAATAGCATAATCACAATATACTGCGGTTTAACATTTGCGGATAATTACACTTGTAAAGGATATCACTGAACGGCCCCTTGTGGGGTATCTCCTGGGCTCTATCAATAATCCTAATCTGGTCCAGAGTGTTGATATCTGGGGATAATCCTCCATGGACACACAGGATCTGACCATCAATTAGCTACGGAGGGAACAAAACGACAATATGTGTACAGCAGTAAACACTAAAAGTGGTTTCCTTTAAATTATAATATTTTTAACCTTCACATTGTTTTAAGAAAGAACTATATTTTTGGTACACAGTGTGGCGCGTGGGTGTGGCGTGTGGCGCGTGGGTTCAAAGGATATGGATGAGTAAATACAGAAGTCAAACCAACACCAATACCTACAGCAGCCACTGTCAGCAGGTCAAACACCTGGGTACAATACCGCCAGCCGTTGGCGTTGCCGTATTTCGTCTGACACTCATCTGTAAAATGATATGTTGCAAAGGGTAAAGAATACAGAAAATTATCAAACGTCCTTGTCCTGTCTTACCTGTTTATCAAAATGATTCCCACAAAATGATTTTGCATCCAAATTCTATGAGGTGTGAGTTGGTACGGATATTTGAGCTGACAGTATAATGATTCTTGGCATTCTTGGTGGGAAATAGAAGGACGAACGTAACATGACAGCATGACGCTAGCTAACTCACCTCGATGGATAATGAGAAAGACTTATCAAATGGGTTTTTGGAGGAATTCTGGTCAGAAAGACAACATATGGAGGATGAGCAAAATGGAAGATGGTGGTGTCTGGTTCCCTGAAAGCAAACCAATGTCACAGGGTGTGTATTCTAAATATAGATCGGGGTTACCAGACTACTTGGTCTCACTTTGGATGTATTTCACCACTTTGGGGAATGATTCGCACCCGCCTATTAGCCCTTTCAAAGTATGATCGGAACAGCACCATTCTTTGGTGTCCGCCACAAGGCTTAATTATCCTTTTGTATGACTCATATATTACACTGCATTACTCTCCTTGATTAACCCATTGTTTACCGACGGGACTTTTGAGTACCAGTCCAATCAAAGCATACTTAATTTAACTCTTACTTTACTGTTGGTAAACAAAAGGATAAAATGAGGAAAGGCAAGGATACTAACATTTTTAACAAAGAAAAAGTAATGAATGAGCTATAACAAATAAAAACCTGACCAATGATAGAACAACCAACAAAGGAAACTATATTAAAAACGAATACAGGAGTGTTCTGTGCGGACATGATAACGAAAACAGTCAGAATAAAATTACGATTGGTTGCTCATTACCATAGAATCCGTAGACCTGGGTAGTCTGTCTGGTTTCGTGGTTTCCCCGAAGCAGGGTGATGCGATCGGGCCACTTGGCTTTGAGGGTGAGTAATCGGGTGAAGGTCTCTAAGCTGTAGTAGCCCCTGTCGACAAAGTCACCCTGAAAGAATTTTGTTTATTGAATTGACCCTATTAACGAGTACCGGTAGGCCTTTTGTATTTGTAGTTTTTTTTGTGTGATCAACTAAAAAATTGAATATCTGGAGTCCAAACGAACATTTAAAACAAAATTGAACCAACTAATTACATGTACATACTTTAACTAAATATTTTAAACAACGTCTAACCAACACAATAGGTATAACTAGGTACATGTACAGGTAGTTGAACAATAATATAAAACAGTAAACAAAAAGTAGAACTACATCCTAATATTAAGATGGAAGGTGGAATGTGGGGAAATCTTGCCTGAAAAAAAACTTGTATAATACCTGATTGTAGTTGCATCCCACCAATATGGCTGTATGCATACATGAAATAATACATTGAATAAACTGTAGCAGGGTTGTTTATTTGTTACACTTACCATGAATATGTAGTTGGTGTCAGGTACTTGGCCACCAGTAACAAACAGCTCCTCCAAATCATAGAACTGGGTATATAGGAATATAAAACGGCACAACTTTAGAATACCCCGCACCTCCTTATTTGGTGACTAGTGTGGTACCCTTGTAATTAGAATCATTGTGAA
>JAVCKS010005294.1:6149-18298 GCA_032273685.1 Pteraster tesselatus | reverse complement strand
TCGTGTTTCGACCGACTTGCAATAGGGTTTAGCGATCTAAAGTCTTTAAGCAATGACATATTAAATATCACACTAGTCCACTCCCGATACCCGTTGGAGCACCGTAACCAATAATTGCCCCTTGAGTGAGCCTTGCGACGTGGCGCGCGCCCTCTGTCGGTTAGTCCTGATGCCCGTGTTGAAGCACATTGGGCACGCACGCGCATTGGGCACGCACGCGGATAGCGCGCATTATACATAGGCGCGCAGACGAGAAGATACCGATGTTTGCTCTTTAATGTGTTATATATTAACCACAAAACCGGAACCACCCGCCGTGTGCAGTACTGTTTATACAAATTTCTGTAGTTTTGTTTTATATAACTATCATCGATTTGTAATTTTTATTCTGAAAAACGTTTTACATCTCGGCGTCAACGACAAAGATATCGATTACGCTAAGTACACATAACTTAATGAACAAGCCGGGCCGGGGGATCGCGCGGGTTTGATATGTCTACAAGACATTGTTAGCCATTCCTTTAACATCCCCCAGTCAATAGATTCTTATGACCCGGCGGCCAGATCTTCTTCCCCAAGCCACGGATACAGAATTTCGACGAACTACTGTTGACACAGCGATTCCAAGCGGTCGTCTTCCGTTGGAGGCAATTAGCTTCGATTGATTGGAGCCATCAATGAAGAAAACCAGTCCCTAATAAACACACACGAGTCCCGCGGCTATAGAGGAGTACCGTCGTTAAATCCATAATAATGTAGAATTTATTGCGAGTGCAGGCAGCATTGTCGATCAGAAACCAGTATAATAAATAATAATTACTTTTGTCTGTCATGTGCTCAGCTGGTCCGGTGCTTCGAAAGCGAGTTATCCCCAGTCGGTTCGTTTTCACACGTACTTGTGTCTTTAGGCTAGACACTTTCCTCTCCCAACAAGGTACCGTACCTGCACCTGCCCCCACCCCCACCTCACCCCGAACAAGACATCACGTGCCGTTCCTGTAGCAAGGCACCTGCCTCTACGGACAATCCCGTGGCTCTGGTGGAAACTAGAGGAAAAGATACTAATTGTCTACCCGAACAAGACACGTTGACCCTGGAGAGAACTCGTACTAATGTAATCGCGCCTAATGTAAATCGCGCCTAATGTAGGGCACTTGTGCCCTCAAGCAAGACACTTGCTATCAAATAACTTCTCTCTATCCAACTAAGGGCAGCAGTTGTTCACGGTGTACGCTCTTGGCAATCCTGTAGGTGTCTACAGGCCCATGCTCCATTAGTATACTCTCGTATACATCTGGGTTCGTATGACACGGATTACCTAATATCCCAACTAGGCTAATAGCTCACAGTGTCATGTGTGATTACGGTCAAGGATTGTACCCGCCAAATCGATTCGGCGAATGTAGATAAGTCTTTGAAAGGAACGCTTCCCCGATTCGGTAACAGGGTTAAATAGACGGGCAGTTTCGGTTTCGTAGAAGCTTAATTTAAGTTCACGTCTATACGTAGATCTACGAGTCAATTACTTAAACGCGGTAGGCCACAACTTACGAAGGACTCCCTGGGAGTGAATCAGATATATACCCGATTCTGCGGCGAATATTCGGATATACATTACTGGCTTTGCCGAACAATATACGGCATGGATTAACCACACTTTCGCACTATATCAGAGTTAATATACAGCAAGATAGCATGTTATACGTGGTCTAGAATCATTCATGAGGTATGCCCGGTACTACACGATGCTGATTGAAAGGTTATTACTTTTCGAATGAACCTGAAGAAAGATTGACATTTATTTGGTCAGGAGTTTGCACATGCACGGACATGATAACTACTTCACAGGAAGTCATTGGCGTCATATTGGTTTCCTCATATACCGTAGTAACCTCGTAATCTTTATACGGATGATGTCATTGTGGATTTGGGTAATATAAATAAGGCTAAGCGGCCGTTGGAAGCTTTATAAATAATTGTCCAAACTGTTGCCTATTCCAGTACAGAGGCCAGCGGTTTCGAGATGCCAATATGGTATTGTTTCCTATAAGCTCTATCCCAAACGTGTAGTATATGTTCCTGCTTTAAAATCAAAACAAAACCCTAAACACGAGTCGCCAATTCACAATATCAGTTCGAATTATGGGCGAGGTATAGCCATTACCGGTATACCCTTTTAGTTTAATCAGTGACCTATCAAGACTCGTCGTCAATTATAGAACGACGTTTAAACAAATTTGGAAATAAATTAAATTTGACCAAATCAAGAGAAGGTAGAAAAAGAAGCTTTCTGTTTTTTTACAGTGAAGACAGAAACAAGATGGCGCGGCGCATACGAACTAGCGGTGTTAATGTAAATCGCTCCTAATGGAAATCGCGCCCACTGGAAACCGCGCCCAATGTGGGGCACTTGTGCCCTCAAGCAAGACACTTGCTATAACGAATAACTTCTCTCTATTCAACAAAGGGCAGCAGCTGTTCACAGTATACGGTCTTGACAAGTCTGTAAGTAAGTGTCTACACAAAGTCCATGTTCCATTTACTTTCGTACATCTAGGTTCCTATGACACGGATTACCTAATATCCCAACCAGCGCCCAGCGCACTCACCCTCTGATAGCATGTAGTGATACAGGAGTCCACCGTGAGTCTCTCGGCTGTGGTGAAGTAGCCGTGGGGGAAAACGGGCTGATTGGCCGGTACAGGCGGCCGAGGGACGCAAGCCCGAAAATCGTCAGTCACTCCGCTGTCCTCAGCTGACGATGCACTTTTCTGAGCTGCAGTTCAAAAACAAGCATTTATTTTCGTGTTATTTTATTAACTCAATATAGTGTAATTATAAATATTATTTCCACGGGTAAAACGATTCAAAGTATTTTCCCCATATATAGACCCACCATGTATAGTTGGGTTTTTATTTTGACCGCCATCGTCAGGAGAACATTGTTTACTTGTCGCAATATTTACGGCCATGTTCTACTTTGTATATAGTTATTATTATACAGCAAATGGCCTAGTCATTTACTGTATAAATAACATCATAATTCAGTCTAACGTCATAAAACATTGCAAAACTGAATAAATTATTACGTTCTGATATGATGTAGCAAAACCAATACCGGTAGTCTTTTTCAAGGCGTTACTGTCACACAAGTGTGAACAGGTTGCAGAGAAAGACTCTTCTATAAGCTACTATTCAGTTCTTATACGCCTTGGGCCATTTTAGCAATGCGTCTTCCTACTAGTACAGCCGCAGCTGTATAAAGTCAGTCAACCCGCGACGGATGTTAGGTTGATGGTGAGGAAGCACAGTGCACCTCTTCAGATAATTGGTTCAAAAGAGAGACGATCGGAAATGATTTTTGCCAAAATTAACTTCTGAAATGTTGATCTTAAAAAAAATACAGTTTATTGCTTAAATCAATAGGAAAAAAAAGAGAATAATTGCTTTCAAGGGATTGATAATTCCCAATACGGCATTGTTGTTCCCATCTATAGAGCTGAACTCGGTTTGTTCGACTAAAACAAAAATCCACCCTTGAATCAAACAGTGACGCTGTTTACTTTGGTATATTATTCCATAACATATATGTCATCGTATACATCGACTGTACGATGGAACATCTCGATATCCTATAGCAGCGGTATTGTTTCCCCATCTTAATTTTAATTTCACCCGAGGCTGAAGGTATAAGACGGTAGGGAGAAGGCACGGGGAGAGGGTCCGGTATCAGGGCCTAGAATCACGGAATGATCCGGCGGCCCTGAGGGATGACGAACCGGTGTACCAAACCGTCTATAGAGAATTTATGCTCAATAAACTTCTTAAAAATCAAATCGACAGACGTCTGAAATAAATAATGTATTGGAGGTTTGAATTTGGGGATTCGAAATACACCATGTAACTCCGTTTCCTTGCAATTCCTTGTGATCAACCGAAGAGGCATGGCAATTACACCCACACAGTGATAATCCTTTAAAATTACATTTAAAAACCATCTGTATACATTTAGTTTCTTCCTAACACCTTCGTAGGCCCAATGCACAGAGAAACTTGTTTGTAGGGCCCCCCAACACCAGAATCGGATAATTACGAACTTTATTTTTTCGGCATGCATTACCGGTATACATGTAGTTAGTTTGAGAAACGTATTTTTTAAAACTGAAATCCAGATAATTACGGAAACCAGGCAATTATGAATAACAAACGAAATGCACATGTACATAATAGTTATCTCGGTAAGTTTTCATTACACAACCATCTGGGTGATCACAGACTAAACTAAACAGTGGCCTACACATACAAGGCTTACATTTTATTTTTCGTAGTCCTGAATTTGTTTTCGTAGTGCCTTTTATTTCTTTCGTGGCCCCCATTATATCTCCGTAGGCCCCCAAGTTTGTTGTATAGGCCTTAGGCACCGCAGCGCCTGCCGTGCATATAATGCAGGCCTGCATCAGGGTATATACGGCCGTTCCACGCCTTTTGTGGTTGATTATCATAGTGCATTGGCAACATCGATTATTATTGTTTGATCAGGAGTCCGGGTTTGTGATGACTCTGGCATTTACGACCAGAACGACATTTCCAATGCCCGCCCAGAGAGTGCAATTAGCAGTCACAATAAGAGGCAGGCCATAAAAACCTTCATCATCAATACGTTTTTTTCTTCTTTGTCTTTTTGTTCTGTTTTGTTTGGATAAGACCATATGCAAAGTCAACATCGGTTATAAACGGCAGAGGATTTTATTTTTTGTATTCGCTAATGCGTGAAGAAACATCCGAGACGCGCCGCCTCAGGGAGTGATTGGCTTTTGGAAGAAGGACCATTAACAGATAAATTGTTATTTGTTTATTATTATTAGCGTTATTAGGCGGTTCTCTTGAGACAAATAGTGAATTATTGGGATGAAGTCAAATGCACTGTGTGCTTTTCTTTACGGTCGTATAACGAACGATCTTCAGGATGACGTTTATCCCCGTGAGTGGCGTTTATATTTATGTCCTATTTATAACACAAAACGAGTGATAATTTTGTTACCAAATATATTTTTTAGTTTCTTAACAAAAACTTATTTGATCAAACGCAACAATATGTATATTTACTCAATTCCGGTTTCGAAATTACACTGAGTAAATGCAACATTTGAACTTTTGAGAGAGAGAGAAATGTGAAGGAAAATAGTAAAATAGTCGTGCGTTTTTGGCCAGCGTCGCTTTCAGCCAGAACGTGAATATCGGTGCTGGCAAATATTGGTGGTGCTGGCAAAAATACAATCTCATTTTGTTCTCCCAACATTTCAACTGGTTGCAGTTATATGTAATTATTTACATGGAATCCGCTCTTTAATAATCGAATCCAATTATCAGAATTAGAATAAAGGGTTTAACTGTCAGG
This sequence comes from Pteraster tesselatus, assembly GCA_032273685.1. Classification (NCBI taxonomy): domain Eukaryota; kingdom Metazoa; phylum Echinodermata; class Asteroidea; order Velatida; family Pterasteridae; genus Pteraster; species Pteraster tesselatus. Next base: position 12,900 of record JAVCKS010005294.1, on the reverse strand, counting down.
AGTCAACCATTCCGGATCACATCATTGGTATTTGATTTCCGCCCAAGTGGAAAGCCAGCGGATCATACAATCTAATTGAATTACGTTCCAATTGAGAACGTCACCGATAGATCGGAAGTGTCATGTGTGATTACGGTCAAGGATCCTACCGGCCTAATCGATTCGGCGAGTGTAGATAAGTCTTTGAAAGGAACGTTTCCCATTCGTTTACCGGGGTAAGGCAGCTTCGGCTCCGGGGAAGCTTAATTTAAGTTAACGTCTCTACGTAGATCTATGAATCAATTACTTACACGTCGAAAGCCACAACTTACGAAGGCATTCCTGGGAGTGAATCTGATATATATATATACCTGATTCTGATATGGCGAATATTCGGATATATTGTTGTGACGAACAATACGGCGTGGATTAACCACACCTTTCCCACTATTTCAGAGTTATTACTCAGCAAGATATCATGTTATACGTGGTCTAGAACATCACTAGGTACCGGTATGCCCGGTACTACACGATGCTGATTGAAAGGTTATTACTTTTCTATTGAACCTGAAGAAAGATTGACATAGAGGGTACACAAGTTATACCGCTACGTAGCCATTTTGATTCCACTGCGCACGATGAATACGTGTGTCCTATTATGTTTATGTACCTGTTTTCCCGTGTTCAGTGGAAACAAAATGGCCTTCAAATTTTAGGTTGTCGCAACTCTGGTTCTGATGGGACTCTACTCTAGAGGAAGTCATTACGCCATCTTGGTTTTCTCATACAATGTATACTGGTAAGTAACCTCGTATATTGTTTCTCTAAGCTCTATACCACAACCTGTAGTATATGTTCCTGCTTTAAAATAAAAACAAAACCCTAAACACGAGTCGCCAATTCACAATATCAGTTCGAATTATTGGCGAAGTAGCCATACCCTTAGTTTAATCAGTACCTCGTCGTCAAATTCTGAAACAAATTAAACTTGAAAAGGTAAAAAAAAAGAAGCTTTCTGGTTTTTCACAGAAGACAGAAACAAGATGGCGCGGCGCATGCGAACTAGCGGTGTGAATATACCTTTAGGAATTCGAACCCATTGTGTGAATTAGAGGGCATCGCCATCTTGTTCAAAGCTTTTGTGTCTGAGTAGCCTCTAGGCTACACAACTGAGAGTTCTCCCCGACCACCGGTGATAAAATCTGAAGAGCTTGCTCGGTACACGCAAACGTCCTAATGGTGATGGCGACGATAACGAGCGGTGGCGGGTGATTGCGGACAGCGTTTGGCGGCGACACTCCGGTGAATTATCCGCGGTCGTGACACGCTTACGAAAGGATGTTAAAAACACACATATATGCGCATACACACGTGTGGACGGGCGAACTGGAGAGCATCTGGATTGTACGTGTGTCGGTGTTACGTGAAATGTGCGCATTACACGAAATTGTCCAACCAATTGCGATAATGGCACTCACCGGGGACCGTACAAACGGCGGACGATATTCCCTCTCTTTTACGGCGAGGCAATTTATAAGCGCAGGGACGATTGCAAATCGTCACAAAAGTAAAGAATATTGTGCGGGTATATTTGGGGGTTGGGTACGTACATTTATTATAATGACATACGAAGAAAAGGCGTGGCCAAATGTGCACCCAATCATTGTTATCCTTCAAGCTTACCCCCATCCGAGAAGGGAGCAGTGACCCGTATTGGGGGCTATTCTACGGAAAGTACGGATTGTCCATGACACCCACGGCCCGTTGAAAACAAGCAGAGGTACGTACCCAAAGCGTCGCCTGCAGCCAGCAAGCCGGCCGTACTGCAGGGTCGGCCGTTTTAATTTACATGTGTTGAACGGCGCTGTGCTAGCAGAATACGAAATGAAGCTGGATTTGAGCACTCTGTGGGCAATCCCCCCCATAACCAACGCTCGCCATCAATATCAGGTTACAAGTTTATTTTCGGACTTGGGAAAGCGGTTTATCAAACGGACATTATTCTTTGTGTGATTTCCCACATACTTAAGATGTTAATCACATTAATCGAGAAGAACTTAAATTAAAATTGAGAACGTGCTCGCTGTTAAAGACGCTGATCTCTATAGCGTGGATGTATATCTATGGCAACTGCGGTTATTAAACCAATCTTATTTAAAATCTTGAAACTTCGAAGATGTAATCATTATCTCAGAATTCCGTGGTTAGGCTGTATTACATCGGACTTATATTACGTTGATTGTAATTATATAAAATGTCCATGCAAATGCTCAGATATCTCAGATATAAAACGGTTATCTATCATTAACCCCACAGAGGATATCGATTCAGACACTGCGACTAGTTGTTTTGTACAATACAACCAACGTTTATTTGTTATACGCTTAATGGTTTACAGATCAATGGTCACGGCAATTAGCAGTGCTGTAAACCATTGGACACGGGAAACCCCATACACCGATGTAGTCTTTAGTCCAAGAACATGTTATTTTTAAGAGCGTCAGACCCTTATTAGACAATGGGTTGCACAGCGCCCTCTTTACTGACTGAATGAAAACGATCCCGGAGCCAAGACTTCGATCCTGATAACGCCGGCGGCGCTCAAAAGAAAGTGGCATCGACTAAATTATTCATCGTTATTAAAGTCTAATTATATAGTGGGCCCGTCGCCGCGACGATGGTGGGAACTACGCGATGTGGGACCTGTCGTGACATCGTGCGAGGACATAAGGGTATAATTAGATGGAACTTGAGCGTGGTCTAATTATGATTGGGAACGATCGGAAAATTGGCTCACTCGTTAAATAATTGAAGGAGTATTTAGGAAGAGAGGAAAAAGGGACTCGTATATTAGTTTAAACTGTTAATATAATTGCCTGGGCTCAAAATAATGCGTTAATTAAGTCTATAATGTTTTGGTACAGAATTGCTAACTTAATTTTAAATTATGGAATCGATTCTCGCGTGTCTGCTAATTCACCGTAGCCAGGCTGTTTGTTTACTGAGTACAGAAACGGACGAGTAACATGAAAAACACACAGATCTATATCCAGCCAGCCATTCAAACTACTAGACATCAGAAACGGTAACACCACCTGTGTCATGCGTGGGTGCAGCTGAACGCAAACGGAAGTCTGGGTCCTCAGCTAAAGTACACTTCAAAACCACTACAAGGGTGTACACGCGGTGACATGCCCACACATCGAAGTACTAGTTTTTAAAATGCACTTCATAAATCCAACCTGTGGAAAATGCACCTATAAATTCGGTAATCACATTTTCGAGAAATCGGCGAATAGAGATTTATATTAGATGTTACTCCGTCCATGTTCTCGTCTTGTGTTATTGTGTAACAAATTTTAGACCGATTTCACACCAACGAAGGTGGGACGTAGGTAATATTTTTGCCGACGTTTGTTTGTTTGTCTGTTTGTTAGTGTGCCTGTGTGTCTGTGGACAACTTCCTGGCAACACCATGCATCACAATGTCGTGAAACTTTACCAATATGAACTAAGGTTCTAATTCATTAAAAAGAGGGCGGAGGTACTTCCGGTCTACGGAATGCAGTTTTAAATGTTGAACTAATATACAATTCGGTGTAGCGGCCTATATATCGTATGTGATTGAGGTGCTTACCTATTAAAATTTAAAGCGACTATAGTCGAATTATCGTGGTATTCAGAAGACATGTTAACCAAATCCGGATTATATTATGGTAGGCCCCTATGTTTCGTGACAAATTTCTTCTGTCATAATGCATAGAACATGGCTCAACGGTTCACGCGCGGAGGTCGCCGTTGAAGGTGGCGTCCGGTCGGTAAGAAGACCGTGTGAGGTGTGAGACACGACATCATATTACCGGTCGTCGGCGCGTCACCAACAGATGTACACCTATACCGATGGCGGAAACCATCGGGACGGTAGAGGTCATTATCCTTGATGGGGACTAAACTCCTTCATTGGTGTGATTATTGGCAAAAGTCTGATTTTAAAGACTTGTCACCACCTTAGGGGTAAATTAAGAGGGGCTATAAATCGACGATCAATAAACGTATTGTACGCACAATCACCGTGGAAATAATTCTGTCTTGTTTGAGGGAAATGATGGCCGCGGAGGATCCAGAATCAGACAATTTTCCCGTGAAAATACGGGTGAAATGTCTTTCATATTTAGCCGGCACTGTAAAGAAATCGTTCTGTAATTTTACATCAAGTGATGACAGACAAGTTACCAGACGATTCTACTGCAAAAAAGATACAGACGGGTTGACTTTCGATTTTGAGCTAACGCTGCAAATGCACAGCAAATGTTAACTATACAAAAGGTCGATTTCCGTCAAATGTTGCGGAATAATTTGTACTGACAAAATCGTTGGTCTGGAAACTGACAATGTAATTCATACATCTCACTGAGAAGCCAAGGCTCTACGTTGAACTGCAGCAATAGCGTCTACCCTGTGCTTTAAGGTGATGACAAAATGAAACGAGCTCGGAATATCAAAGGTGTGAACCCGGCGCGTTTGGATAGCGATGGTAATCATACAAATAGGAATCGAATAACCTACGCCGTAAGCCACAAGACGTCGGTACACTACTACTACTAGGATGCATTGAAACCATTTCTATATTTAATGCACACACACACACACACTGGAGACCCAAATGAGTATAATTTTGCAAGGACTCCGAGGATAGGAAACATGCACGCTTCATCTTTGGAATGAGACTCCCTCTCTTTTCAAGCATCTTTCTATTAATGTCCATTATGACAACGGGTAAGTCGATACAGGTGCGACCACTCGACACCCACTCCAACCGTGAATAGCGAGTGCTATTTCGTTACCTGAAGGAAAGCGATCTTACTCCGGCGAACAATGTTAAATAATGCAGTGTGTTATAGCGAGTGCCATAGTGGGTTGTCCTGTTCTTTAGAAGCGGTGGGGCCGGGCGGTGAGGTATATTATAGGGGATATTGAGGAAGCGATGCAGAGATCAGGAGGTTCATTGGGGCGAAAACTGCACTATGTGGGGAGGATCCTGGACAGGCAGAGCTCGTGGTTCGTATTTAATTAAACACAATCTCAATGGAGAGAACAGCCCATGTGTACCGATAGAGCTCGCTCATGTTATAATAATGATTCAGTTCACCATTAGTGCATATCGCTGAAATAATCGCTTTACTCACACGGATAATACTGACAGTAGAACTCGATCATAATCCGTTTCGGTGCTCCGACTTAACTTTCTCAATCAAGTGTAATTATAAGTGCATTCACATTGGCAGTGTTTAAAGGAAGGCCGCACTTAACTTTGTTTATTCGGATCTTCCAAAAGAAGGGAGTTGATAAATATGTCCTTAGCGGACCTCTAGGGTCTGTACCGTGAGGAGAAGAGGATATACGGTAAAGGCGAAGCAATAACGCATAATAACAAGGATGCTGTAGGCTTATTTCTAATAATGACTTATGGTTGTGCTTTGTCATTCAAAAAAAGTTGTACGATACCACATTCTAGTCTCGAATAAACATTCCACAAGCACTCAACAATAACTATTGCAATAAGTTATGGCGATAGTTCTTCTACTTTAAGAATACATGTACATTATTTCATGCATCACATTATCAATGACAATCCGATCTCTCTCATTACTTACACTGGTCGGGTCTCTCCTCGTCAGACACAAGTTGGTACATGGATAGGTAAGGGGCGCCCCCACACGTCTCGGATGAGTTACCCGCACAGGTTGAATTGCATAGGTGTTGGTCGACGGGAGCACTGTGGTAGATGCGTTTACCGCAGTAGCACTCGCTGTGAAATTCCAGTCCGGCATAGTAGCTACCCCTGTAAAACGCATAGAGCAAAATGTGATTTGTAAAGACGGTTGGCGCTCGGTACTTGCCATCGAAAGAAGTACACTCCGTGTTAAGGGACCAGTTTTTAAAGCTAGCAAATTTGTACCCACTAAACTGAACTATACACACTGCGCACAATCATTAATAAGTATTTCTGTCATCAAATTATGACTGGCGATCGTACTAGCGGCAAGCACACTGGCGGGTTTTACAACTTGACTTTGACGAAAAACGTTTTGACAAACATTTCGAATAACAGGTACATTTCCGCAGAAATTTTGTAACTCGTTAGATAACATCATAGATTACGACAAAACACGCTAGTTTTTGACGCAAACAACAATTACAGAAAATTCGTGACATCTTACGAATAAATTTACAGAATTTGTTGGTTTAAGCAGTTAACGCATATACCGGGGCCCTAGCTCATAAGCGCATTGCAACATCACGCTCTTGCATAAGTTTCCTTTTTGTTCACTCATTGAAGCATTAGCCGAGTTATACGGTATAATAGCCTGCAGTGTAGTTCCGGCTAATGTGCCACCGGACGTGCTAATACGCCATTAGCATGACTGCCTCGGGCATGGCTTGGTCCCAGTAGAGGATTATCTGGGCCACAAACCGTACTTGACCGTACAATTATAACAAACCTATACACGCTACATCATTTATCGTTAAAGAACGTTATGTCTGATAACGTGTCAATATCTGTTAAAGTGCGGATGTGTAGCAGGTTGCTAATCATAGAGGAACACGTTGTATATCTTGTCTATTTGCTAACTTTTCATTGTTGGTAAAATATTTGTTATAACATGAAATCTAAAGTACGAGTTACGCCTTGGACTATACGTCGTGGAAACGTTGAGGTCAGGGAACACTGCCATATACATGTACACGTGAACAACATAAAGTGCGAGCC
>JAVCKS010005260.1:0-30705 GCA_032273685.1 Pteraster tesselatus | reverse complement strand
AATAACATTGGCGGCCAAAATTAACCACTACGTCATTCTGTAATTAGTCCCAGGATATTAGCGTGATACTATTGACAAATTACCATGCAGTATTCCGAGACGAGGCGCTATAACGGCAACTACAGTGAATACAACCTTTCCAGGTGGTTCTGCTCAGACCGCTAAGCCCAGATGCGCAGCGTGTAGTCCCAGCTACCCGCTAAGCCCAGATGCGCAGCGTGTAGTCCCAGCTGCCCGTGCACAGGGCCGTACCGTCGGGGGAGGTTCGTAGGCAGCTGATGCGGTTCTCGTGGCCGTACAGCATGGTCAGGCGGATTCCCTTCAGGGTGTCCCAGATGTTGACGGAGTAGTCATTGTAACCGACAAACAATAGACGACCTGAATCATCACAATGAGAAGGAGGATGGATGGTGGATATATTCTGTAAAGCTGGCTATTACATACTAGGCATCTAGGCTATGGCAAGCTGCATAATACAGTCATAGTGGTAGAATATGGTACACCAGTCACTATGAGTCCATAGTGGTAGAATCTAGTACACATATTTAATGTACTTACCGCTAAGAGAGAAATCCAGTGAAGTAGCCCCAAAGATAATGCACTCTTTAGCATAGCAATTGATTTCGCGATCGGCACGCAGATCATAGAGCCGGCACTGCAAATAAACAATACCACATGAACATACAGACGTGGTTTATGGAATACTGGACTAGTTGGCATAGTAGCTTGCTTCTTTCAGTCTACAGACATACTCAATGTTTCGACCAGTCACCAATCGAGCGAATTTAGATATTTTTTTTCCAGTAGAGACATAGCTTTATCCAGTAAAATGGTGTACTGCAAGTCGCTACGAGTATAGGCGTAGCGGCAGACTCCACTATAACTACATATTTTGGTTCACTGAAGCATTCGTCAATCCCTGACTCACCCCAGCATCATCCGAGGCTGAAGCGAAGGCATCACCGCTAGGGAAGAACCTAACAGCATTGATGTCAGACTCGTGACCATCGAAGGATTGCACGCACTGACCACTGCGCATGTCCCACACGAGGGCCTGCTTGTCGCACCCCTGCAGGGATAATAGGTGGTACATTTACAATCATACAATCAACAACTGCCGATTACTAAACCACTCCATTAAATCATCTCTATCCTCGCAAGGTAGTCATTTATAAACCTTAGGATGTTTCCGAGATGGGTAATCTAAGGGTGTGACAGTAGATTTTAGAAGAACAAAAATAGGCCGGGCATGGTGAGAACCTGGATAGCCTTACCCCTGAGACAAACGTATTACAGGCCTCGGAGGGTGACAGATCAAGGCCCATCACGTCGGCATTGTGACCGTGGAAACTCTGCAGTAACTGGCCGCTCTCAACGTCCCACAATGCACAGGTACTATCACCGCTGCCTGTCAAAATCTACCAGGGGTAGAACAGAAAAGGAAATCACAATATGTGGCCAGGGGGAAACACAATCACAATAACGATATCGTCGGTTATGAGAAAACGCAATGTTTTCAAAGAGCTAGGTGGAGACTTGCATGAGTCACGTTTGTGTATGGTGTTCTTTACAAATGTTGAAAGAGAATATTTTCCATATCTATTTGTATAACCTTTCACCTCGTAACCTTTGATCCCTCACCTGCTGGTCGGAGTTCATAAATGTACAGCAGGATACGTAGCTGGTGTGCATGGCCACAGCCCTCTTCTTGCACGATAAGTCCTCCTCCTGGCTTAGCTGGTAGACGGAGCATTTGTTATCCAGTCCACTAGTTGAAATAAACAGGCAATACATTCACATCCCTCTGTTGATCCTATTCCTGTATATGGCTACTTTCTAGTAGAAATACCCTTGCATTCTTGTAAAACCAGTTTGGGTTCAGATGTTTGGTTTGCTCCTGAAGAGTTTTTACCTCCCTTGGGCAGTTGTAGAGGCATCCTGATCTAGCTACCCAACATCATGGACATTCCCTGGGTTCTACTGGGGCTTCCCTCCCCCTCTAAAACAGCTGCCAGATTCCAAGATAACAACAACAACAATAATAAGCGAACCAGCTAATAATAAAACTTACCCACAGGCTACGATTGTACCAGAGGGAGCATAGGAACAAGCCATGACCCAGGTCGTCGGCATGGTAATACCATGTTCCTAGGAAAAAACATCGAATCGTTTAATTGTGAAATTTCATTCACAAATATTGACCCTTTCTTGACTAGCGAATAGCTGTACTAGGCAGGGGGAATTGGACTATAATGATCACCTTATTAGTGGTGAATGCGTCCCAGACGATGACTTTCCCATCCTGCGATGACGTGACCATATGCCGATGATCCCTGGCCCAGTCCAGGCACAGCACCTTCCCCTGGTGGCCCTTCAGGATCCGTCGTGGTTTCAAGTTTAATTGCGGAAGAGTGTCCAATTTCTCCGCAACCACCATCACTAATAGGAAGGGATTGTAAATTCCACATTACACAACAAACTTTCCTTCTGGTTTGAATTGACACAGAAACCAATGGCGTCTTTCTTTAGTCGACTGTGTGATATACTACTCCCGACTTGAACACAGGTTCAGCCTAGTCTTCAGTCGTCAATTAAAATCCTCATTAAGGTTCCATTGTATCATCAGCAGTATCAACAATACAGAAATACAAAAAAAATTAACTATAGAATACCCCGCCACCACGTCCCTTTTCTAAACAAATCCTGGTACCCAGAAGTCACTTCACAATGATTCTAATTACAAGGGTACCACACTAGTCACCAAAACAGGAGTGGCGGGGTATTCTATAGTAAGCATAATTAGGTCCTATGCCGCCTAGGCATAGCCATACTAGGCCTACCTCCTCGGCCTACCTAGTCACACTAGTCAGTAGTCAGTATATTCCGACTAGCCTAGCTTAGCTAGGCCTAGGGCCTATCTTGTTCACTGTTGTGTATTAATTTTTACGAGGCAATTTTAACACGTTCAATTAAATATCAAAACTGAAGATTAACCTATCGTTAAAATGGAAAGAATGCTTACAGTCAACATCGTTGAGTTTTCGGCGCTCCTCTTCTAGCTTGATCTTTAGTGTTTCGGCCTCTCGACTCAAAGCATTTATCTCTTCTTCTTTCACAGTCGGTCCGTCCACGGCCATCTTGTCAATTGTGTGTACCGCCTATCACAGCAGTATAAATTTATACCGCTATTCTTCGTACGCGTTCATTATAAAAAGTTTATTGTACATGCACAGTCTAGTCTAGTCTAGTCTAGTCTAGTCTAGTCTAGTCTCTAGTCAAGTCTGCAGTGAGGATATACTTTGTTGCTGGTACAGTATTAATTACTGACGAAACTGTGTTGAAACCATAGAGTTGTTGAAACCGACATGCAACGGATGAAAGGAACCAATGAAAAACATCGGACGTTTACGATTATATATTTTCCCAAAGTTTAACAATATTTTAGTGTACAGTAAAAATATGGGTCTACTGCTGCGGCTCTGGCTAATGAAATGCATGCAATAATCAATTCAATATAGAATTAAACCCCATCACCCTCCTCACCGTACCCCACTAACCACATGCCCCAACCCACCACATGCCCCACACCACATGCCCCACCCACCCCATGCACCCACGTCACATGCCCCACCCACCAACCCCCCGCCCCACCCACCACCCGCTCCACCCACTACCCGCCCCAAAGAAACCCGTCCCACCCACCATCCGCTCCACCCACTACCCGCCCCAAGGAAACCCGCCCCACCCACCACCCGCGTAACCCACCACCCGCTCCACCCACTACCCGCCACAAAGAAACCCGCCCCACCCACCGACCGCCCTATCTTCTATTAACCCCAACCAACCCGCCGCGATTGAAAACGCCCTTTTGATAATTTTTCCTGAACGAAAAAATACGGCTAGATTCAGGGGTAACCCCTAGAGCTAGAGCTAGAGGTACATTATACACGGGGTAACCCCTTGCTTTATCCAGGTCCACAGAGGGCGGTGTAACTTTCAATGCAACTGCATCGCGTACCGGTTACCGAGCGCGCGTGGTGCAGGTGCCGGCCGAGTCGGCGCTATAGCATGCATGCTCTGTGAGCGCTGGCCCCGACGTCGGCGGCGGCGCATTTGCAACCTACTCGCTGGGGATGCGTTTCTCCCATAGAATTATAATGTTGCTCCTTAGCTAAGAAGAGTAAAGTCGTAATATCTTGCTATTGCTACTTGCTAGTTTGTTGAGCCTACTGAGTACTAATGTCACACTTCACTGGTGAGATATTTTGCAATGTACTGGGACTGAGAGTAGACTTCATGTGTGACTGTGAGTGAACGTAAGTACTATAAAAGAACTGACACATCATTTAAATTAGGACATCACATACATCTTTTATTTTTACTAGTCTAATTGTGTGAGGGCTAGGGTTGGAAATACTGTGTAGACTATTTGTTTGTTTATTAATAAAGGCACTGTGGCTTGGTGGGTTAGGTGGCACGCTGTGGAGAATGCTGCCCTCGGTATAAATCCGTAGTCAGTAAATTGTTTCTTGCAAATACAAATATATAACAAAATCAGAGGTTTGAAGACTTATCTTTTCAAGAAAAATACTGTTTTGTTTATACAAAACACTGATTTTCAGGGAGAATCCCCGTCATAAAATAGCCTACAGCAGTACGTTTATGACCGTCGTATTAATTGTCAGTCTATATGACACACTCATTTGATCATCATGTGCAGATTCGAACCTCAAACTCTTCGTTTACATGACCACAAAAGGGGAGCCCCACAACTTGATTTGATCACATATCACTACTATTAATCAACAAGACGTACGAATTCACAGCTTATCCATTTAACTAATTCACTCTGGGGTGGTCTGCATTGATCAATCCGCGCAGAATGGTTTGAACACTTCAAACAGAGGTATTGTATGGTAGTGTCTCTTTAAGCTTTACCTCTAATCCTTTGACAATCCTTCTTTCATAATTGAATATTGTTAATACCTTTTGTGTAATTTCATTGACCTGAATTAATAAATAAGTTGACAGTTTAAAAAAAAAAAAAATTATTAAAAAAAAGAGATCTTTATTTTTGGAAAGAACCTATTAATGCTAACCTTTAACTAGTAACCCAAGACATGTACCTAAATAAATTGCCCCCACTTATTCACTTACAGTCGTACCTGTATGTAATTTCATCAAAATTATTAATTCGTTTTAAAAAGTTTGTTTTGCCTTGCTGTTATTACGGGACTGAATGGAAGGATTTTACCCTTGTGGATGGTTTTATACCGGCAATAAATCAAATTATTATAGTTATTTGCACCCTCGGGTATGTCTGCTATTTAGGCAGAATTATAGAAATAGTAATAATACAGCCGCCGGGAAAGAAACCATAAATTGAAGGAAATTTACCGTGATGTAAAAATATTTGTCTTTGCTGCAAATGTTGGATAGCCAAGGGCAAACAAAACTTTAATAAATCAATAAGTCTGATGAAGTTTGTACGTACATGTTGATTTAAGAACCGACGGTGAAATTAATGCATTCAATATTGACAGGTGCGTAGATTTGGTATTCATAGAAAGTACTTTATTAATGAAGCACTCGTGCTAAGAGGTGCAGGGTACGTGTACGTGCAAGTGCCGTAGATGCACGATGAAGTCTGCTTTTATGTGTAAAGGATTCGACTTACAGTGTGTTAAAAAAAATTATAATGTAACACAAACTTATGTTATGAACGTTTTCTGTTTTTCTCTGAAAATACTTGTTTGAATAATTACCAATTTAAATCAAAATGTTTCATTTATCTTGTTTCTGAAATTGCAGTTGACAAAATTACTTTTGTCTTTTTTTATGGTACAAAATTGCAGCACTGTGCCCATGTTTAAAGTTGCAAATTTTAAAAATTAAGTTTAAAAACATGTATTTACATGTATCTGATATCTGCAAAAAACAACATAATGACGTTTCTTTATCAGGTTATCAATTACTACCGGTAGTCCAATTCACTATGCTTGCAATAATAAAGCTGGTGTTTATAAACAAATTAGCTTTTTGTTGAATTTAAAGAATGCGTCGTTTGTTTGGTTTGCCTGTTAACCAGTACATGTTGTTTAAGGAGAGCGACCGTCAAGTGTGATCCCGTGCTCAATCAGCTATTCCACAGGGGCAGCACTGTCAACTGGTTTTTGTTTTGAATGATTTGTAATTTAAAAACATTTTTGTAAAATGTTTATACCGGTACTGTTTATTATTTTGCAGAACTTGGTATCTTGAAATAATAATGATTTAAACGATAATCATAATGATGATAGTGTAGCTTATATAGTGCCGGCATCCATACACACGTACCGCACTTCACAAACAGAATTGTTTTGAAGCCCATTATCCCTTTGATGAAGCAGTAGTGCCGTAGGAATTGACTGTGCTGTGACTGGTGTATGCTTTCCCCACTCTGATGGCTTGAGTATAATCAAAGTGATTGAAGTTCATGTGTGTGTTTAAATGATCAAATATACTTAGACAGGGAGGATGCCCTACTCCCCCTCCTCCTCCTCCTTCATCTATTCTCCATTCTGCACTAGAGCTCTGCCTCATGACAATAGAGAAGTCGTTTCCCCTGTAAACCCCAGATGGTTTATTTAACTCTTAGGTAAAGTACACTAGATATTAGCAGCCTTTCATTAAAACTCAATAGAGCTGGCAGATGTGCAGCCTCAGTGAATGTACAATTCTTCCCAATGCCTACATTACATTACACCAGTCAAACCTATGGTAATATCTACAGTAACGGCCTACATGGTCAAGGACTGGGCCTGAGTGAATGTACAATTCTTCCCAATGCCTACACTACACTACACCAGTCAAACCTATGGTAATATCTACAGTAGCGGTCTACATGGTCAAGGACTGCTGTTTTATCAGTTCACTCCGTTGTCATTTGCTGACCTATAAATTTTAAGAACTTATATAAATGCTAACAATTACCGGTAGGCAGTGGATATTTGGGTGATGACTTAATAATAATCTCAATTTGAATTTTGTCTGCAATTAACCTTCTCATCCTCCCCAGCCGATGACGTACGGTTCCTATTATGAATAATGTATAATTATGCTAAGCCTGGTGTGACATTGTGTAGCGTATGAGGAATTTGTCTCACCAGCCAGGAAAAGTGAGCTCAATAAACATTTGTTTTATTATTTATAAAGAAAGTTGTATTTGTTAAAACTATATAGTGTTGAATATTAGAAATACTATTATATAAAAAAAAAATTAAAATTCAATATTTTACTTTTATTAGAGTTTTTTTTAAAGAGTTAATATACTATGTACATGTACACCAGCTGCTACCAATCCAAAGCTGATTTTACTATAATGCCTGCATCTAACATCACTTCACAGTAAATCACAACTTGGTTAATGATATACTATACTTAATGACTAAACAGTCAATGGCTGCTACATGTATGCACCTGTCAATAATGAATACATTCATTTCATGTTCTCTTTGTTATCATGTACACTAGTTAAATCAACATCATCCAGACCAATTTCATGTCGTATATCTTTGTTTGCCCTTGGCTGTCAAATTTTTTCACAGTAAAAAAAGATAAATATTCTCCTATCATAGTCAATATCTTTCAATTTATATTTTTTGCCTTTTTACATTTTGTTTAACTCTCCCAACTTCCGATGAAAGTTTCTTAAGGTAAAGGGGCCTTAATTGTGCAACCAAGAAAAATAAACTAATTTCAATTTTCGAATTTGAGGCTGGAATCTAGTCCTATTTAGCGATGATGATACTGCTCATTTTAATTCATAATTGGGGTTTTTGTTGTTTGTATATAAACTGTTTCAGTATCACCACTTCCAATGTACAATCGGAGATAATATTGTTTGTTTTTAATTTCAAATAGGTTTAATATCTTTGCACTTTGATAAGAAACCTGATAATATAACATGCAGTGATTTGAGTCAGACCAAGGTTATTATGTTATCGCATAATATGAATTGGGTTTCATCAGCAGGAAGGAAGTACAAACTCTGTAAACTCTTTAGGAAATACACCAAATAAAAGAATCATCAATGTTGATTTAGTTAGAATAAAAGATGTGGCATAAAACAGTAAATTGACATTTGTGCATGCCAGTATTATTGGTGACATTTATAAACAAGTCCTAAAATTATATACAAAACTCATAAGATTAGACAAAATCCAATAAAGCCACTAGACAAAAAATAAGGATTTATCGCTGGATTCGGTCTGGGAGATCTGTGCCTGCTTTTTTCTTTGTATACTCAACAAAAAGGTAAGTTAGTGTTTTTTATGAATAGAAAAAATTACCTATGTACTATCAGAATATGTTGTATGTACATGTAGCGCAGTTACTTCTAAACTGTTTGAGTTACTATAAAAACTTTAGACTAAAAGGCTCCCTGACTTGTCCCTGACTAGCTAATAATCAATACTGGTTCTATTTTCCTGATTGGACATTGTATGTACAGTAGAATCTGCTAGAAAAATGGCAATGGCAACTAACACATATATGTCATATGTACATGTTGTCACCACCTGTTGTAGCCATAGCAACGCATCATTGACATGTACATTGGTTATCGGACACCTGTGCAGATTTGTTATATAAAGCATTGCTCGGTGCTAAATCCATTAAGTTTGTACTGTTTTCTTATTTGATGTAGACCTCAATGTCATTTTCTTTTGTTTAACTGTGGTTATATGTTTTGAAACTTCAAAGAATAATATGTGGCATGACACTCCTCATGTAGATCCATTGATATAGACTTGTGGGGCAAGAGTTTAATGGAGTACAGATACATGGTGTTGAATAAAACTACAGTACAGATCTTGATTGTTTAATCACAGTTTCTTTATTTAGTTTATACTGCATACACTGCATGACTGCATGTACATGTACGTCATAAATTAGCAATTATTGTATAAAAACCAGTCAAATTAAATTAGCAATCCCAAGTTAAGGGACATTTTGAATATCCTGTAACTCAATAAAATGTTACTGAGTGGATCAAGCACTCAATACAGCAGAACAGATAAGAAGAAAAATATATATAGGGATGCTAGTATAAACACATCAGACATTGATAAACACAGACTCGTGATTGCCTTTATTCTCATGTCTTAAAGACTGACATGTCCACTTATATCCTTGTCCTCTGTAATTTATGTTGACAGGCTATACTACAGACTGCAGTAGCTGGCTAGCAGAGCAGGGCGTGAAACGGGTGTCACCACTTACTGTTTGTAGCCTTAGTATAATTCCCCTGGATGTCTTTCTAGCAGATGTTTTCCCATACTGACGTCATACTGTACAGTTATAAATTATCATGACTTTTTTAGCCTGAAAAACATATAACCTTACTTTTTTTAACAGAAATCCAGAAACATGTATCAGAGATTTTTTTAATATCCGGTTTTAAGTGTTTTTTTTTCAATTTAATTGTAGCGGTCCCTGATGTTTTACGTCTGCGTATTTCGGATAAATCAATAAGCCACTCGCACGAACCGCAGTATATCAAAAGGATATCACAACATGGAGACAGTCAATTAATATGTCATTTGCCTTCAATATAAGTGAATGACCTTCTTACCAAAATGAAGCTGTGACGCATTTTTGGGTGATGTGTTGCCATGGCAGTGACTGGTTGGGAAGTTTGCTGCAGTGCTTGCGTGGCTTGTATCGACATGCTCATTGTCACGAACTGTACATCGGGAACAAACATAACAGATTCAGAAGAATTTAGCATCTGGAAAGAAAGAAAAGATAATATATTAAGGAAAACTTGAGGGTGTATTTAAAGATGTCTATATTACCTGGAAGAACCAAGAAAGGATAAAAAACAAAATTGTGCTAAAATATTGACTGACTGGAAGATTACACGAAAATTATCACTTTCTACAAAAACATTTAAATTTGTACATGTGCAATGTGGAAGGGTAGTTTTTCTTGGGTTGGCTAAATAAACACCTCACCTCCTCTTGAAAAGTTTCCAGACATCATCTGATAAAAGGCTTTTATGACAGGAGAAATCTACTGTGCACAATGAAACTCCATCCTCATTGATGAGAGAGAAGTGAAACGAAAGTACAGCTATCTGAGGTCATATATGCCGTAATCAGATACGATGGTTTGCAGCCCCCCCCCCTCCCCCTAAACAAAAATAACTAAATTGCTTCTGGCTCACTGCCTGGTTTTCCTAAAATACCATTATCCAGTTTTACACCATCTTGCAAATAAATGAGGAAAATGAATACTTACTGTGAGGTAGAACTTATTTTATTCGATTCTGAATAAGAATCAACCTTTTTTTTTCTTAAAGTGTAGGGCCATTAAATAAAGTGACGGTAAATGATGAACTAAGATTGATAAGTAAAATTGAAAGCTTCCTTCCTTACGTGTTTGTCGTTAGTCTTACTGAGTCTGCTCTAAATAGAGGATCGATCAGGAATGCAACAATCTTGCATGTCCTATTGGAGTTATACAAATGTTGCAGTGTACACATTACAATACTTATAATGCAGTATTTTCTTTTTGGATACATCTATAATTATTGCAATCACAAAGACTAGGAAGAGGAACTGACCGTCGGCTTTACATCCCACACAGCTGATGTGATTAGAAACCTTACAGTTTGATTCATCGTAGGTTTCCTTCCAGTATTATTAATAGATCGCCTTCTATTACCAGCCCTGCTACCTCATTCATCTTCCAAAGTCCAGTTGTTATCGAGGATCGGAAATCTTGCGCAGAGGGGACAGAGAGAGAGGAGTAACGTTCAGTCTGTGCAATCTCTGAAATGATACGTCGGGATCATGATTGTTGTTGAAGTTTTAGGCTAAGAGTCTGAAGTACCTGCATTTAGGGTGAGTGAATATGATGGAAAATGAGAATACATACATGTATGTGTGTACATGTGAGTATGTCTGATAGTAAGTACATGTGTATTAAATATACGTGTGAAGAGTTTCATCCCACCAAATTATCTCAACCCTGCAAAAACCCATGACATACCATTATATACCTTAAAGATTGAAGTTGTGTGTGTATTATTACAGTATGATTGTTTACAGATGCTACTCCTGTATACATTTAGTATTTTTACAAATTACTACTAATATTCGTTTTGTTGCCATTTAAATAAAGACATCATTACGTGTACATGCAGTTGCTCAATTGTTAAGAGAAATTCTACTGGAGACAATTCTTTGTTTCAAGTTTCACAGTGTACAGTAGATACAAAGGGAACGAGTTGTTTTATATTTCCTTGTATGTGGGTCACATTGTATTATGGTACTACAAAAACTCAATGACAGGCTCTCTGTTGCCATGACAACAGAGCACAGTTCTCCACATCCAGATTTTACATCAGTTCATTGTGTTGTCCAAGAATTTGACTTACGAGCTGCAAAATGGCATATTGATAGAGAATTGTAAATTAAATTTCATTGCAACTCGATCATAATTTGATCAGGGCATCGCAAGATATGCATCATGATGATGTCAGCAGGGCAGATACTGTCATCTCTGTCGTGTTTGCAGGAATGCAAAAATAGTATATCCTTGATTTTTATTGGGTAGCAATTTTGATTTGATTGTGGAGTGTATCTTACATAATACAAACCTTGGTTGAGCTGATGTGTGCTAAATCTCTGCTATTGCTGTGAATCTCAGTTAATCACTTACTGTTGTTTATATACACTATAAACATTCCTACAAAGTTAAAACAAAATCTACCAAACTAAAAAAAAAAATAGCAAATAGAGGCAAAAAACATAACTTTTGTTCAGCTTCGATGGCAGAGGTAAATTGATCAAAACACCTCCTTGAAAACAGTTGGCAGCAACACCTGCGTTTATTGATCACATCCCCGGCCGGCAGAATCTCATGAGGAAACTCTACTTTCCTAACCCAGGAATACCCAGGGTGTGATCTCACCTCAAGGGAAACTGAATTTGCCAGCCTTGCATTAGTAGCCATTGAGGCAGGTGTGCTAGTCGTAATTGCACTACGGCTTTTGTTACCGGTGCTGATGGAGTTGTTCTCTTATACTTGCAGCTACAATTTCATTTGAGCCATTTTTGTCACATGCCACATTACCAGATGTGTTGAATTGGACTTCAGGTTGTTGTGAGTAGTTGTTAGGAAAAGCCTTGCTATGAAAACAACCAGTTAAATTTTTAATGGGTTTACTCTCTCATCTACGCTACATAAGTTTAAAGCTAAATAATCGATTCAACAGTTTCAATTATTTGGTGAAATCTGTCTGAAATCAGACAGTACATCTTTAAATGTTCTATTTCGCAGTAGAGTATGTGGTACGACAACGTGCTGTCTTATATTATCAACCTACTGTGTGTATACATGTACATGTACATGTACTTTGCACTTCACTGTGGATTCAATTAGCCTTACCATTTAATTTGCTTTCCAGTGGAAATAAGACTCTCCTTGTCATTTTCAATCTCAACATCCTGTACGAACAATATAGGGTGGTTATCTTGTTCCGATGTTGCTATTTATAACGTAGGTGTGCCAATATGGCATGTTGGCATGTCACTAAATTTTGGACCAGGATCTATTTCCCACATTGTAGCATGGTCCCCGAATCTTCATTAGTCAACCCCCAATCTTCATTAGTCAACCCCCAATCTTCATTAGTCAACCCCCAATCTTCATTAGTCAACCCCCAATCTAACTGAGTGACACCTATAGTTCAAGACTTTACAGTTCAAGACTTCACAAGACTTAAAAATATACTCATAGCCGCCAATTAATTGACTCCCAGTAATTTATAACTGAGCTGATCCTAATCTGTTACCAAAATTGACAATGGAGATTGATGTGAACAGGCCTGATGGCAATAGCTTTAATCAGGAGAGTTTATAATCCTAGGAAGATTATACAGTGTAGTTGATTTGATTTCGGGTGAATCTATTACTCAAAAAGATTAAGGATTATTTACACACGCACATATCTTCTACCGCCACAGGCTACTTGGTACTTTCGGCTGGGATTTCAGGAGCAATCTTGATGTGTGGGCTAGCTGTAATCTTAATAGATCTTTCTACATGTAATTAGTGGAGCTGCTTTAATCGTGAAGGGAATTGCTACACATCTTTGCCGCATCGTGTTAAAGCTGTCGATGGCAGTCAGATTCTAGAGACTCGGCCAAAACTGATAGGAACAAGAAGCTGGACAGATGAAAGATGACCAACAGAAAGCATTTACATAATAAAAACAGCGCCCATTGGATTGTCTGAAAGAAACAGAGTTACTATTGAGGGCTCTCCACATAGAGATTGCACTTACCAAACCAAAATCATTACCACCGTTTATGAGCTATTGACATTATTGAACTATTAAAGAAATGATCCCTTTCAAATTTGAAATATGTAACAAACCGTTGCAGTGTAAAACAGTGCTAGACGTAGGCTGCACAGTGAATTGTTGGACAATGATTCATGCACTGCAGTATATGACACATTATGGAGCAGTACTTTCTTAGAAACTCAGCCTCAGGTTATATAAACCATTCACAGCTTCTGTAGGTCATCATCACTACACTTGAGACAGCAACTACTAGTACAAGGATGTAAGATGTACTGTGGGTTATTTCACCATGTTGGGGCATGATTTGTGACAGCATCTCTTGTTATGATGGTAAGTGTATCATACATTATCCTGTTATTAAATCTTTGGCTTATAGTTAATTTGCTTTTCTGTATCTGATGTAAATCCATTTTATTTCATTATTTATTTCCACATGTATTGTTTTTTCTACTGTTTTTTTTTCTTCATTTTTTATGTATCGATTTATGTTTGTTTCAAGTTACTATAGGGCCTACATGTATGTATGGGAGCTAATGTTTTTGGGCATACATTTGTTAACCCTTTCGCTACCAAATTGTTTTCAGAATAAGGCTAGCGAGAACCGGCTAAAATTGCACATTGTATTCTATTTATAATAGAATTACGATGTACATAATATTGACTGGTATACATGGTATACATTCCTGTCGACTATAGTCGCCAATAGTAGTAAGAGGGTTAAACTTTGAACTTTCAAAAGTCTGAATTTGATCCTTCATGTGAACACACACGCAATAATTGGTATCAAGCATTGATGTCCTTCCACATGTTTGTTTCCTGCTGTAACTTCTCTCAAGCGTGAGGAAAGTCTCTCATGTGAAAAGGCTCTCAGGCTATAATGACACAGTAGGACCTGTATAGTTTAATTCACATCGTGTTCATAAACGGTGGCCATTTTGAATCCTTAGTACCTGCATGTGACATTGTGTCCATTGCGGGTCCCATTTTGAATCCTTAGTACCTGCATGTGACATCGTGTCCATTGCGGGTTCCATTTTGAATCCTTAGTACCTGCATGTGACATTGTGTCCATAAGCGGGTTCCATTTTGAATCCTTAGTACCCACATGTGACATCGTGTCCATTGCGGGTCCCATTTTGAATCCTTAGTACCTGCATGTGACATTGTGTCCATAAGCGATTCCCATTTTGAATCCTTAGTACCTGCATGTGACATCGTGTTCATTGCGGGTCCCATTTTGAATCCTTAGTACCTGCATGTGTTGGCACCATACCGAGATGGTATCCCATTGGACTCGCATATATTCCTTGAATACAGGTATCTGCATGTTATTATAGATTTTATATTGCACATTATATCGCTTATTATGCTCGCTGATCTACCAAGGGATCATTACTGGAAGGGTAGCCTACTCTAAGTAGAGTGCCTGTACATATCCACCAATGCTGAAATCTAATACTGTACATCCTGGCCATTAGGCTAATTATGCGGTGCAGAAAAACAATAAAAAGTGCATGCGGCACTCAACAGAAATCTGGTTTGTAGAAAAAACTCAAAGTGATCCAGAATTTGAATCAACAACATTGTTGACTTCCCCGTACCTAAGGTACAGTATATTGAATATATTCACACCAAACTTTATCAAAATACATCCACAAACTTCAGTTTTACTTACAGCTAAAATTACAGAATTTCCTCAAACTCTATAGTGTGGACAGTATGATTGATTGGATTTAACAACTTTATCTAAATACTTGGTTCTCTGTTAGTATAAACATAGGATGGTTGACACTGTGAATACTAATAACAAATTAACAGTTTACTTTGAGTGCACCACCGCCATTAACCGGCTGCCGTGGACAGTTAAAAACCCAATCAGTCAGTTTCCGTTTTTATGCAATCGTGAGTGTAATTGGATACGTTTAAATTTTTTTATTTGTAAAAACCTTTATATAAATCGACGAATATGAGCACTTTGTATGATATAAATAAATTTCGGTTATGGTATTTTAATTGTAGTAAAAAATAATGAATTATTAAAACAATTTCCCTCATTGATTTTTTGACTCAAATTGCGAATTGAGCCTTGGTGATTTCTTGGCGTCCTGATAGAGAGCATTAAATTACATGCTATATACCTGTTATTGAATTAACCTGCAAACGTGCTCATGATTGATTAAACTCGAGTGTCGGCGTGATAATGTCACGTTATTGTCTTTATTCGATGATATCAGAAACCTTTTGAAACTATTGAAATATTTCAATTTTAGGAATTCAGAAATTTTGCGATTAAGAAAAGGTATGTGATGTAATTAATCCGCCAATGCCTTCGTTTTGGGTAACCCAGTTGGAAACATTGTAAACGTTCTGTCTTAAAAAGACAGGTCACCCTTTGACTGATTGGCCTGACAGAGCCTGAATGATCTATTGCCCAGCAGACTATTGCCCAGCAGTGGTTCAACTGGAGTATAGTTACACTGACCTTTTTAATTCACAGAGATGAGCTTTTCCTTCCCCTTTCGTCACACTCCCTCCCTTCCGTAAAAAATACCCCCAGGCTTTCTCTGCACATCACAACGCCCGACAACTGAAATTATTCATTGAAAACTTCGCAAATACCTTGAATTTAGGCTTGGAATTATTATGACATTTAAAGGCATTAGTGAAAGCATACTTTGTCATCTCGATGAGAATTGCTTCATTGTGGGAGCCTACTGTACCTTCAAGTTGACCGATCTAACACATGTATGTACCAAGCAGGTGGTGGAAATTAGTTTGTTTATGCCGTAGCGCGTTTACAAAACCTATGATCGATACACACAATAAACAGACATTGCTTGTGTGATATTTACGCAAATTTATACAAAAACAAATTGTGTTTATTTATCTGCGTCCTTTGAGAGAAGGTACAGTGAGTGATTGTCCTTCCCATTAGGGTCTGTATCTGTTGGCAGGCGAGGCTAGTTACGATACTAGAGGCGGTGGGGAGGGGGGAGGGGGAGGGGGAGGGGGAAGCCCCAGTAGAAACCCTCGTACAAATTTAGAATAATCCAATGGGATTGCCATTAGGTATAGGGATCAAAGACCCACTTCACATGTTGACACCATCATCGGGGTTCAAAACCAGTACTTATGACTTAAGACAAGTAAATATACCACAATACTGTACTACCTGACCCTCATCCGTGGCATTAACATCAGTACCTGACTACATCAGTTTAAATCACATCATTATAAACTCTAGGTTTCTTTCTCCCCCTATCAACTCATCTGATTTTGAGTGCCGATCTCTAGTCTAGATGATGCACCACCGTGTCTATTTCATTGTTGGTTATCATAGATGTACGGTAGATACCACTGTGGATGCAATCATTGTTTCTTTTCAAACAGCATCTCATCTACGCAGGAACTGGCTTTATCAAATCACATCCTGAGATGTGATCATGTGACATAGATGTTTATTAGGAAACGCATATTGTGTGTTTATCTGCACACGTGGGGATACACTCATACTGTACACACATGTACGTATCTGTTTTATGCATGTATGTTATAATGTAAACAGTAAGTTCCGGGAATATTTATACAACTGGTCCTAAAGAGCAGTATGTACTTCTTCTCAATAATAATATGACTTTTAATTTACCAACCCGTATTGTCAAACTACCTTTTGATCCACTAATTACATGTCTTCTTAATAGTATCTTGATTTCTCTTTCAATGGAAGAGGAAGCTGTTCCTTATTAATTGCAAGGCGGCCTATTGATGGCGAAATATTGCTATATGTTCATCTGGAGGTCTTATATAGATTCTACGTCACAATCTATAATTAGATTAGCAGAAAGCACAATGGGTAGTTTTACCATCCCAAGTGTGCACACAGGACAGTGCGGGCCAATGGCCGACGATAACACAGACAAATGTGGATTTCCCATCTCTGTAAAAATACCTCAGTTCAACCAATGTAATGTGGACTAACGTGTAAATATTCTGCTCTGCTGTTTCCTCATTATATCATTTGGTTAATATCTTACGTTCATCGCCGTGTCAGGTGAACTATAAACCCGGTGCAGCACGGCCTAAGACGTCTCGCTTCAACTACTCAATGTCTCTCTCAATCCCTTGACGTGAGTATATCCTTGCTCGGTTGCCAAGGGATACACGGTAATGCTTGAAGGCGTTAAGCTCGGTAATTCATGTGGAAACCTGTCATATGGATTTAGCATTGAAATGTATTTAAAGAATTCTTGTATCTCCATGGAAATGAGATGCATCGTTATTGTCTTTGCCCTCGAATAAAATGTAGATAAGAAAAAATTCTGAACCAAATAGCAAACAAAATACACAATTTTATATCCGTCAATTTCTGTGGACTAATTTGCACACAACTTTTCGTCATGTCATGTGTGGTTGTTTCCATGACAACCTAGCCGATAACCTTTTTTTTTAGATGTTTTCCAAGTAACTCGGGTTTGTCCTACCCTTGATATTATTATTAAATTTGAAGTGAAGCAGCTGAGGTCGTTCATTAAAGAACTGACATGCGGCCCAGTTGAGGCAGTATATTGCCCTGTAGGGAGCAGCAAGATGGATTAATATAGGAACGATGTATAAAGGCTGGGACAATATCAGTCAACCATCTGACTAAATTAAGTTGATAGTTTCTCAAGCTAGCTGTTGTGTAATTCACCAAGTAAAACCACTCCAAAAGGAAGATATAAATAATAGGAACAATTTGGCTGGTTGTGGTAGCGAGATATTTTTCATTCTCCAATACTACGAAGGAATGCGCACATCTACCTTAATTGTGCTTTGAACCCTACAACTGATATCGAATTCCGATGAGTGTAAACACTTTGGAACTGACGCATCTTGTGATAAATGTGTTTATTGTTGTTGCATTGCTCTCACACGTGCACTGCGATGCACTGCTTAGACGCTACTATATGATGCTAGTCATGTGATGGGATCCTAGTCATGTGATAGGATCCTAGTCATGTGATAGGATGGGATTGAGAAGGCCTTCGGTGATGATGTTTGCTTTGTGTTTGTATCCTCT
The DNA here is from genome assembly GCA_032273685.1 of Pteraster tesselatus. NCBI lineage: Eukaryota > Metazoa > Echinodermata > Asteroidea > Velatida > Pterasteridae > Pteraster > Pteraster tesselatus. The sequence goes on along the minus strand of JAVCKS010005260.1, from coordinate 12,293 downwards.
CAAGGGGAGCAGCTGTGTTGAATTTACTCAGTCATTGAGTAAATATATGTGTAAACACTTCAATTGATACCACAAGTGTTTTATATATGACCACTGATTTATGAGAATACTGTAAGTAGTTCATTGAGAGTAGCATTTCTCTTTTAGCGTGCTGCTCTGTGCTATTTGAAAAATATACACCTGTGAATACAGTACGTGTAGTACACCGAAAATGTCATTGGGTACTAGTCTGTCTGTGTGCCATATATCTATCTGTTTGCCCTTTATCTGCCCACAGGCTCTTTACTTGCCTGTGTTCTACTTTTTTTCAAAGAATGCTAAGAGAATATGTACATATTTAGCATCATTCGAAGCCTGCAGTATACTAAACTAAAGAGCAAACCTATAAACTGTTTAACATTTTTATTTGGCTTTATGTTAGAGTGTACTTGTAATGTAAATGAACTATTCCCCAGATGTTATTCTACATCATGATCATAAAGATGATTGTACAAACATGTTGAAAGCATTGAGGCTGCTCTACAAATAGAGATTGGCTCAACAAAGAGTAGGATGGGCTCGCCATGTCGTTAATGTAACCAAATACACGTACGTTATCACACGGAGGCGTGTAAATGTCATCAACGGAAAGATCCTGATAGCGAACAGCCTGACATGTATGCGGAAGGAAAGATAACCTTTTAGGCTGGGAATTTGGCGGTACGTGAATCCACGTGGATTTCCAACATGTTTGTAAGAGCACTGAATCCACAACATGTACCAATACCAGCAGGTACACACACACACACACACTACCACTTTCTACTACCAATATGTGGCAGAAGGCAGTAGGATGTACATTTATTCAGGTTGTCGGGGGTATTGTTCAAAGACAAAATCTAGTAGCACCCCTTCTTTTCATTAACTCTTAGTTTTTAGTGCTGCAAGGCGTATTTATTACAAACTCCATTCAAATTGTTAAGATGTCCTACCCAAAACTCAGTCCTATACAAAACTTCCTACACAAACTTCCTACACAAGCTTCCTGCACAAACTTCCTGCACAAAACTTCCTGCACAAAATTCTTAAACAAAATTCTTAAACAAAATAAATGTAACTTTCATTAAAAGATCACGCTTAGCTGTTTGAACATCTCCAAATATGACATACTTTGTATTAAGGACAGTGTTGTTTGTCATTGTTCAGGAAGTCTATTACATTATGCCAGTTACCATGGTTACATGCTGTTTAATTCAGGATTCTTGTAGGCTACAGCTAAGGGCTCATAAAGTGGGCAGTGGATCAATGAGACTAAAAAAAACGTAGCTCAAGCTATAAAACTTCCCCTCTGTCAATACGACAGCCTTTAACCCAGAAAAGCAGCTAGTACTCACTATAGCAGTTAGGCCAAAAACAAAATAATTAGTGTCAAACCTTTTATATACCAAAATATAATAATAAACCGCATTGTCCCTGTGTTTAAATCTATCTGTGTTGTATCCCGAAAAACCAAGGGATGAGTCAATATAGGGAAGAAAAGCACAACTTCTATCAACATTTTATGCTAAATCGGTGATTTACCAAAAAAAAAAAAAAAACCCACCCGATTTTTTTCAATTATTACGGTCGGTCGCTGAGGGCAACACAATCATTTTTTTGTTGTTGGCCTTACTGAAAGTCTGTAACTTCAACACAGGCAGGTGCCAGGGATGTTATTACGACTGGGTAGCTCCATAGTGTCTACGGTTTGCCTTTTGTTTCTTTCTCCGAGCGTAAGATGCGTGTTAAGCCTCGTCGCCCCAGGAATGTTACCGTAGACACTGGCAAGGTGTCGTGATCGCCATTCCATTCATTTCATTTGTGTGTGTCTGCGTGTGTGGGTGGGTGTCTGTCTACTGATATTCATTAGTTTTATTTGTTAAGGTGCCGTCTGAAATAGGAATAGGAAACAAAATTGCCGTGAGAGAGATAAATGAATTTGGGAATTGATGATGCTGTTGGTGGGAAGGAGACATGTGGGACGCATTCACGTCGAGAGATGGCACCGCTTTGAGAGGTGGAAGTGATTGTGATAAAGCTTTTATATAATAATCAGTGAATACTGGTGTACTTGTCTACATTGTCGTTTGCCATTATTAATGTTCATTAGCAAGTTCAACCTGATTGAACAAATTTTTGGTCATGCATGTACGCATTGTGTGTGTGCATATTGAACTTGACACATTTTTTTCTCTCCATGTTGATATAATTTTCACCAAATTGAGGTATAATTCGTGACAGTGTCACCTAATAATTACATCGCTGTAAATATACCATCTATTATCCTTTATTATGAGTGTACAGCATGGGTTATTCCACCAGGTTGGGGCATGATTTATGACAGTGTCCCTCCTGTTACGTTGTCAGTTAAACACTTTATGTATACCTTAATCAACTTCAATGATAACGAGTGTACTGTACAGCGTGGTCCGAAATTCCACCAAGTTACAGGGCCACGAGTGTTATGACGTGATATCAATGTACCACCTGGTATCCTTTATTATGAGTGCCGCAATTTGCAGCCGAATCTGCCTTTTTCTCTCTCGAAAGTATCCTGGTTCCTTTTGCTACTAGAACAATGGGAATTGTTTCTACCTACAATGTAAACTAACAATGGCTTGTGTGCTGTTTCTATTGTTAGTATCTCATAGTCTTTGGTGTGTTACACACAACCATGATGGACCTAAGTGGCTTAACGTCACATCCAAAGTGTGGAGCAGGCACAGTTAAGTTGCAGTCTAGTCTATATTAGATCAGCATTACATGTACTGGTAGATTGCTTTGATAAATAATTGACACATGCATGTCTACACACATGCTGGGAATGAATAAAATGCCTCTAGTTACAGGAGATAAATCCCTCACATCAACTTTAATGTCGGTCATGATTTTTAGCTATTAAACATTATTAATATCGTCGATTTTATTAAGCGTGTGTAGCAGGCGTGACACGTTGGCGATCGCCTACGGACTACCCATAATCATCGTCTTGTCCTTAGCGACGCTTTGAAATTATGCCCATTGACTTTTAGATTTTGTGTAATGCACACATAAGTGATCTTTTACTTAATAACAAATGGAGATTTTTTGCAAATTAGCGCTGCTATGATGGCATTGCAAAAAGCCTGTGAGTTATATTGAACTTCACTTCGGTGTCACTGACCTGAAAGATCCTTGGATATATCCATCCAATCTATTTCCAAGAAAATTAATACACCATGAAGATTCATTTCAAGAAAGAAAACGCCGCTATCCTATAGAATGAAAACATCTTAAGTGCCTGTGAATAATCCTTGTTAAATAAACAAATTATAATCGAATCAGTGTGACTGTACATATAACGGCAAATACAATATGGATGTCACCACTGATATCACAGCCCTGCAACAGGATTGGGTTTTTCCAGCCTTCCTTTTTGAACGATGGCGGATGTCATCGGTTATGCAACCAGATGATTGGACGGAACATACAGCATCAGTCATGGTATTCACAAGATCATTAAACGCCAAGATTGTTTGCGTAATTGGTTTCGATTGTAACATTCTCTGCCGGAATCTAGTAAATACAATGATCAATATTGGTTTAACCATGCATGCCCTTTCACACTGCAGTTCAGTGCAGTGTACCTACGTTCTCATCTACCCTTCATTTTCACCTGTCCAGGGTCCTCGGTGTCCCCCCCCCCCAAACCAAATGAAAACCAGTACAAACCTTTACAAATATTATTACACAAACGCTTTAATACATATTTGGTCTTAATTTCAGTCTTCCTTGATTTTATTCATCAATTTATTAAAAGCTTTGAAGATATCCCAGGCTCTTTACATTATATTGTGTATAAAATAAACGGTAATGACGTCAACTCTTACGGGGAAAAGAAAGAAGAAATGTCCTAAGGTGTTTCCATGACAACGGAACACTTCACGGTCTTAATACATGTAGATGGATAGTGAGTATATGTGAGTGTGTGTGCATACAAGTAGTACCATTGAATAGCGCAGCCCACCTGCTGTGCGGCATCTTATTGGTTGATCGAAGCATCTTTCATCGGCCAAGCCGCAGTGATACATGGATACCTTCATCACTGTCCGATGCAATCCTGAATAGTTGTGTTACCCTCCAGAAACGATCATTACTGGTTGAAATATGGTTCTTACCTGCCACATGTGTTTCTTCTACTCTGCATTGTCTGGAGAACGGTGGAGTGATGCTGTACATGTATCTGTCATTGACTCAGGTATTGTGTTGAGATATATATACAGTATATATTACATGTACTTAAACTATTATGGATCTCGTATCGATCGGATATGGCATGATTAGTGATCGATCAGAAATTAGTTATTGATTAAACATTTATTATATATGAAAGTTTATTTGAGAACTTTGCCCTGCCTTGGCCTGCCTGCCTGCTTGCCCGCCCGCCAACCTGCCTGCCTGCCAACCTGCCTGCCTGGTTATACTTTTAGACAGGAGGAAAGCCCAGTGGAAACTGAGAAGGGGGGACCCACAAGGTTAGGAACATGTACATGTAGGAACCCCCAAACTCATTTTCAATGTTCACACCCGTTTCCAAGTCCAAAACCAGGAACCTACAATTTCCTAGATCAATGCTTCTGTCTGTTTCTGTCCTTGTGTGTAACATCTCGGGCGCAATATCCCCCTCCGTTGTCATGGTAACCAGGTGATAGCCCCTACCGATTCTATTATAATAACAATGCCTACTTTTGCACAGTGTACAGATGTACATTTTCCCATCAGTGTGAGTGCTATTTCCTTTGCCAACTGATCTCTTTGTGAATATGAAGGGGGGGGGGGACTGAGAAGTCAGCAATTGAATGTTGATTTGTATTGATTCAATGACGTAATGGAACCAGGTGGTACCCAATAGAGTACCCCTGGCTGGATTGTTTGTTTGTTTGTTGGGATGTTTGTTTGTTTGTTTGTTTGTTTGTTGGGGTGTTTGTTTGTTTGTTTGTTGGTTTTTTCAAATTTGTTTTTTACTTCAGTTTAATCAAATTCCAAATGTCAAATTAAAGTAATTGAAAGTATTTTTTTCCTTCGATGACTGGTACTCTGTTTGAACAAGTATATATATTAGATTAGGACCAGTAAAATCAATATGGACTTGAAGTGATTTTGGTGAGTACTTTTCACTGATGGCACATCAAGCCGAGATGGGTCATTGGGCTGCATGAGTCCCATGGAGGCAATACGCATCTGTTAAGGAACCTGTGAGAGAGAATTGGACTTGCACCGGGTTATACATGTATGTCTGATAGTTTACTGCATTGAGAGAGAATTGGACTTGCACTGGTAATATGTCTGATAGTTGACTGCATTGAGAGAGAATTAGACTTGCACCGGTTATATGTCTGATAGTTGATTGCAAAATGCACCATTGTGCCTATAGATGTAATAAGTATTACCATTGATATACGCTATGATATAAAAATTCAAATCCTGCATCTCAAATGTCAAAGTCCGTTGGTGGAGTAATAAATCTTGTGGTTTCCAGGTTCGAACTCCGTTGGTGCCAACTTGTGAAATGGTTTTTCGCTCCCCTACCTAACCTCGTGCATTTTTCCCCAAGTTGTGGGGCTTTGCTTCTTCCTCGATGCACCGGTATAAAGACCAGCATCAATCCGCCTCTCTCAAGGCATACAATCAAATAATCAAGTAGTTAGCACTGCACCTTCATGTTAAAATTTGGCTCTGACGTCATGTAGCATTATCTACATAGAGTCTATATATTCTCCAGCCAGAGTAGGTGTAGTACAGTACTCAATCGTATATATACTGATAGCATTTTGCTTTTTTTTCCCTCCGCCAGATTGCCTGCCCACTACAGCTTGAACGAGTGTTTGTTTGCTGGGAAAAAAACCCACCTTCATCACCTCAACTACTATCCAAATACTTTCTCATTCAGCCAAGAGAGAGACCACTTGAATGCCAGCCCACCCTGATGCATTACCACGAAACGAGCATATTTGGAGAGCATCATTGACTCCTCTGGTCGCCTTGGCAACGGGGCAGTATTAGGAGGGTGGCGGCAAGTAGTGTCTTAGAAACGTCAACAATGATGGACCTGGGGGCTGACAATACATCGGTAGTACCTCCTGCTTCAGACGGTGAGTCATCCAACTTGAGAAGCTGGTAGATAAACAAAAAAACATTACTGTCCCATTGCAATGCCCTCCCATTGTTTTCCTCCCCCCCCCCCCTCCCCGTTGCACTGCCCTCCCATTACGTTGCCCCCCCCCCCTTTGTGCTGCCATTTCAAGTGGCCATGTGGTATTTTCCTTGCCCTTACCATTGCAGGTCGTAAGTTTGAACCGTAAATGTGTCGACATATAAATTGATTGCTGTTTCTACCAGGGGGCATTCTTGCCCTCCCTTCAAAAGTGAAACATCTTCTGCCTTATGATACAGACCCTTGTGATGTGCTACATAACTGTATCAATCCCTTGCTTTCGAAGGATACAATACATAAATAAATTTCAATAACAGTGTAGATGAATTTCATACATGTTAGTCCTGCAGTCCTGTACTGAAGCACTAATGTACAACACACCCCAAGATATTGTGCGCGCATGTATCGTTCCAAGTTTTTAACATCCATCCTGCATTGCACATTTTAAGGACCCATTTCTTCTCTTAACTTACAATGTTAACAGCATACAAGCCTGTGTACAATACTCAGTGATGTACATTGGGTAGCTCTGTGTGGATTGTTTCACACTAAAACGCTAGCACAAAACAAACTGGGGTATTAAAGACAGTCGGTTAAAATAGGGTAATTTGATTATAAAATGCCATCTCTCAGGTGAATCTAGCACATTACAAACTGGGGTATTAAAGACAGTCGGTTCAAATAGGGTAATTTGATTATCAAATGCCATCTCTCAGGTGAATTGTATTGTAAGCAATCACATGGAGTGGGTAGCTAGTGACTTTGACATTGAATAGATTCAATTAGGATTTGGAGGGCATTGTGTCACAGAGAGATGGGAGACAATAGCCCTCTGTACATCTCTTAGAAAATAAATAGTGACATTAAACTGTTTGTCAAAACAAAAGTAGACTGTCGTCATCGGACCACTTTTGCTTGTCAAATATTCCCTACACCGGATACATGTGCTGGGGAGTGTTGAAATCACTTTGTGGCTCTGGGGATGGAGGTGGCTAGAAGAGAAATTCTAAGTAGGCATGCTGCAGTACAGTAACTACAGGGAACAGCACCTACATGTGATTTGCTCAGGCGGTTCTAAACATGTAGAGGACAGTGCACTGACCAAATGTTTGGAACCGCCCAAACAAATTACATATGTATGGCACAAGAATAGTTACATCCAAGGAGACTAACTGGCTTCATGCAAGGGAGTTTTTATAAACAGTGTGACAAAATAGACCTACCACAATTGTCATATTTTTTGGGGGGTGGGGGTTATTGTTTCAAACATCCAAGAGTGACAAACAAACAGACAGTTGTATCTATATGGACTACCAGATGACGACGATAAGAAAGGTACCACTGCATTATATTTTTGTTGTCAAGTTTAACCATTTCTATTGGAATGGTATCCTTTTCATCCGTAAGGAGATACCCATGATGGAAAGCAGCCGACCTCTACGGACCAGACTACCATTCCTGTGGCTGCATCGGCCGCCAGTCTAATCCTGGTCCTCATTGCTATTATACTGTGGTACTTCTTAGTACGAGGCCAGTAAGTGACACAACTCTACAATGTTTCAATATTGTGTGTGACAATAATTCAAGAACAAAAATTGTATTTACCCCAAAATAACTAAGCCACAATTGCTTCAATATGTTTGTTCTTACCTGATGAGCTAATAAATTGTGGACTGCCGGCTTGCTCACTTGATAACTTGCTAACTTGCTCGCGTTAGATTAGTCTCATTATTTTATTTGTCTACAGACTCCGCAAGAAGGAATATGCGCACCAGCGTTCCAGCAGTCATCACAGCCACCAGGGCAGCATGCGTGACACAGGCAGCAGGAAGGGCAGCCTGGCGTCGTCCACCCACGGCTCCCGCTCCCCACGCAGCCACCACAAGTCATCCAACGGCTCGTGCCGCTCCAAGAAGAACTCGCCGATCACATCGACGAAACACTCGCCGTCGACGAGCAAGCGTAGCTCTTTGGTGACGGACTGTACCGGAATGTCTCCCTACTGCCCTCACGTGTCCAGGATGAGGTTGCACACGGTGCACGTGCACATGCGCGATTCCATGGACTCCGATTACACTCCCGACGAGGAGAACGCAGCGGGACCGTCGACATCAACGCGCAGTGGCCAGCTGAACAGCTGCACCTGCAGCACGCCGCTGGCCGTACGGGATTCATCCGTCGTCGTCAGAATGGAAATGTTGGGATGTTCAGACAGTTCACAGACGGACGGTGAGCCAAGCTGCAAGACGTCCCGATCGACGCCGGCCGCAAACTGCGAGATTGTGCCGCTGGTGTGCTCTTGCCGGCCGGTCGTGAGTCACCCGAGTCAGCAGTGCACGTGCCACGTCACTTCCAATCCGCTAGACATCGCGGCGGGCAAGTTGAACCAGAGCACGCCGGTTCTTATCACCAGCGGCAGTGACAGTGACTTCCCTGGGTCTGCTACACTGTGAACCTCCGGCAAACCGGACACCGCTCGACGCTGGTACCCCGTCACCAAAGCTGTAATTTACACGGTCTTTGGGGCCGTTCTATTTTATTGAAGAAAAGGGCCGTTTTCCTTGTTGCCATGGAAATGTCTGCAGAGTCATTTCGAGGAGATAACTCGAAACACAGTGCGAGGTGAAGAAATTTATTTGCTCAGGGTACTGTTTTAGTATTTTGTCGGAAAGTTTTCCAACTTTTTTCTGATTTTGTTACCCATAGCCCTCCCCATAAAATGTAGATGTTTCCTGAACTTAACCCGATAAGATTCCTTAAAGCGATCGTGCTCTTTCATTGTTTGAAGTCGTTGTCGGGATATCTCAGGCTCCTATTCGGGCTTAGCCCAAATTTTACTATTGTCAGGTTTCTTTTTCAACGAAGGCGGTTGAGTAATGTACGCAGCGTACACACTGGTCGTTAGCGCTCTAAAAAGAGGTTACAGGGCCATCGTGAGGCGGTCGCGGATATCGCGTGGAAAAACAGTGGAGGGAAAAAATCAAACTTTTAAGAAAAATTGCCTTTTTCTGTTTTTGAGAAGTGATAACAAAATCCTATTTTACTTGTACATAAATAGCCGTGAAAATATGACAAGCTAAACATTCTAACTCTTTTATGAACAGTGCAATTCCTTACATTTGATGGCATCTGTTTTATTTTTGGATTTCACATGTGACCCCTAGTTCAACCAAACTCTTAATTCATGCGTGCCACTGGTCTTTCCTTGCACAACTACTCTAGTTAATTAACATATCCACACACTTTTTCTACCGCTTCAGGGATTTCCAATCTGTCCATTCAATCAGCCCTTGATTATCCTGCCGTTAACTCCCAAGCAATGTGTAGTTAGGAACTCCAAGGCTGCATTCATACTAGGAGGCTATTCTAACACCCAAAGTAATTATATTTTGCAGTTGTAAAGACTGAATGCTGTTGCTATTTCATTCTAATCTCATTTATTGGTTGAAGAAACTATGACTCCGTAGCAGCTTGTGTTGCTCTAATACCATCGCATGTTATTTGCATTCCAAGTACTGAAGAATGTGATACTTTGGGAGTTAGAACTAGCCCCCATGTGGGTGTAACCTCCGATAGTTGGGCCGTGCAGAATCAACCCAGGGTAGTTTAGTTTGGTTGGACTACCATGTAGGAATTAGTTTTATTTGAAATTTTTTCTGCAAAATTGGAAGTCAGAGTTCCTTTCTTGTCCTTACAATTATCGCAAATGTTTAACATGGTGTTGGTTTTTAGGTGAATAAGCATTGACTTTTCAAGCTTTTCCAAATGTTTTGACGATTTTCCATTTCAAGAAATAGGAGACATGCTAAATTTCCAATATTGCAGAGATAGTTCCAACTGCATTGCCTGCTTATCGCTACGTGTGTAGCGATAAGCAGGCTGGACACATTTAGTGCACTCATGTTGACTTTATATTTATTGGTGGATGTATATATGTGTGTATCTGGTCCAATGAAGATCACTTTGATAAAGTGCCGGAACAGTGTCTTCATGTCAGATCAAAACTGATAAAATTGTTTACCTATTGTACTTTGGAGATGCATTCAATTTTATTGTTTATATATAAAAAGTGTATATTTTGTATCATTATCTATATATATTTTGCCTTCAACTAAATTATGGCTTTTATTAAACAAGGAAGAAAGCCTGTCTTGTTACTTTGTGTATAAATGTTTTATGTGCGGTATGTACGTATCTTATTGATTATTGGAACAGGTTATATGGGCATTGCGCAATCTGTAAACTTTTACCCTGCTGACAGTAATGGGTAAGGCCATATTGTGTCTGCTGCCCTCTTATGTGTGATGATGGGTAGTTGGACAGCGACCATTATCAAGATGGCCGGCTAGTAAACGATCTTCAAAATAAATTTGTATTTATTAGCATCTTACCGCTTGGGTCTGTACCATATGAGTCTACATAAAAATGTTGGCTTTTCAGAGATGCGAGGTACTTAAGACTGAGAAATTGGGTAAAACCACAATGTGCTGGTAGAGACCCCAAATCCAAATCACATGTTGACACCAACAGGGTTCAAACCCAGACCTGCATTAGGGACGGTACCACACAGACACCACCTGACCCAGCCCTGTCGGGGGCCAACAGCAGGGTGAAGGTGGGTTCCTGGCCATAGCCACTTCCTTCCAGTGTTTCAGTCTGAACTCAGCCAGTGCAATTCTGCCTCCATGGTCAGTGGGAGTGCACACCTGTAAATAGGACCAACATTGACCAACTACCCGTGCCCCTTTCAGACCGTTTTGTCAGACTGTGGCACGGTTTTGTATTATAAAAACAGCTGCACTGAATATTTGTAAATTATTATTACGTAGTCTCTTGATTTTAGACTGAAGTTATTGATACAATATAGTATTTATTTATAGTCATATTCTTGTCAAACGATAGGTTTATTATTGCTGCATGTTATAATTATCATCAGCTGAAGATAGCGTGGGGAGCTGCAAATGACTAGGAGATAAGAGGATTACAGAGGGGCGTTATTAATTGCAACTAGGTTCCCAGGAAGTCAAGTCAAAATGAGGCTTTGTGTGTAGAGATTGCTAATGATAACACATTGGTTATTAGTTTGGCGCCAATCTTCCTGTCAAATATTTCCTTGTTTTCGAAATATAAACGTGCACAAAATATCTGAACAAATAGAAACCTGTATTAGCTGAATTCTCGATTTCTGGAATATTCATTTAAATGAATGCGTTCTTCCAAAACTAATCCGTGTCTAGAGAACGCTGTGCCTTATTGTAGCCCCCTCTGCTGCCCAATGTCTTCTTGCATTAGGAGTTTATCTATAGCGTCCACACTGGAATGAGCTGCATGTGGGATTGTTTGTAATAATTCCACGAAGACGCTGATGTACGATCGATCAATTCTGTAGTTAAAGTTGTTGAACATCCCGTCGTTTTCAAACAAGTCTTGCAATTTGGATAGAGGAAACCTTAATTGATACTGCCCGCGCGACCAGTAGATTATGGCGGGACTTTCCCTTAAAACCTCTTTCAAGTTCTGTATAATTATATTGTTATATTGTGTCTGCAGCTAGCTAGCACAGCGCAGACGTTTTTCCGTCCCAAAGGCGCTCTAATAATATATTCCAATCCGTCTGTTCACAAAACAGTACGTGTACACACTGCTGGTACACGAATTAAATTTCTTTTTGTACAAATGTAAATTCATACCAAGTAATTAGAAGGGTAAAATCATGTTGTAACATCCCGTGAACCGTAATTGCGTCTGTTCCTCCCCGAACTAACCAACCATCGACAGTGCGGTCGTTAACCCTACTTGTGGACAGAGCTTCACGAAGTATCTGTCAGGAGTTAAAGGGCTATGTCGTCGAAAATGTTATGGCAAAATTGCCCTTTGAAAGTTTAGTGACGATAACAATTGGTGGTGTAATGTTTTCAAGATGTGCGCTGTGGAAATGAATATGTATAGGCACACACACACGCCCATTCATATTTTCAAGTTTGCGAGTTTATTATGTTGTAACAGTGTGGTATTTTCACCATGTGTACCTAGTAGTACCTGTAAGTCCTGATGACACCGAGTTTTGTCATTGTGACTTTGT
>JAVCKS010005196.1:0-12681 GCA_032273685.1 Pteraster tesselatus | reverse complement strand
TACGGACAGGGTAGGCATCCTCGCTGACCGAGGGATAGTCGGTGACATCTGTGTCATCGTCGTCTGAGCAGGACGGACAGACGGACGGGAGTGTGAGGATGGAGGATGGAGGATGGAGGATGGAGATTGGAAGATGAAGATGAGTATCATGCGAATCATGCAAATTAATTCAGACATTCAAGGACAGTTAGCAGTCAAGCTCTTATTACAGTCAAAACTTGTGAACACACTGGACTGAAAGTTATTATAGTAGGCCCCTGTGCGATGCCAGATATTTTGCGGAATTGTCTGAGATGTTCTACCCCCATCCCACAGAGGATTTATACACCGTATAGGTTCTTATATTTAGTTTTGTGGAAGGTGTGCAATTATGTAACACTTTATGTGAGCCCTTCTTCAACAAAAATACATTAGGAAGATGTGGAGGAAGTTATGCATGCACGTGTCCACTTGAGGAAAAGATTACGGTAGTTGAAAGAAAAAAATGTGGGATTGGAATATTCACCAACAGGAATTTACCTTCACTGAAGCCAGGTAGGTACATGCCATGTAGGACCTTAGACTGGTTATTGTCTGTTAACGCTGGGACACGGGGAATAAGAACAAGTAAATAGAGGGATAAATAGATCAATAAAATTGTGTTGAGGTTTGTGTCACAATATAGGGGTGGGCCTGGTTGGGGATAATAGATTGAAATGCTGTTGGTAACGTTAAGTCACTTCGGGTATACACGCAAACATTTGTAGCTAAAAAAAAAAAGCAAAAAAAAAAAAAACATGAAGGTCAAACCTGCAAGATTATGAATCCAACCTTTTAAATCATTTTTCCCAAGGTGAAATCACACTGAAATCAGACAGTAGATACATCTTAAAGGTAGTATCTAGAGTTGGCAAATAGATTAGTTTCGATTTAAAAGCTTACTGTTTATGAAGTTGAAACTAGAAGCAATATTTATGTGAGGACATTTCCTTTTCAAAAAGCTTTGTCAGCTAATTTACAAACAATCAGCAAAAATCGAAAGTAACAAAATATGAAAATGCACAAAACAACTTTGTGCATTTTGAAAACTGAATGCATTCTCTCCAAAAGCCAATCCTGTATCATATTATATTCCACAAACCATCTACATTAGCTGCTACAAGCTTTTGGCTACTCTATGTTAGCAGTATTAGATACTTGGACACCAAACAACAGTAAAGAAAAAGATTTCGCAATTTTGGTTTTTGCGGTTATAACAAGTTTGTTCTTTATTCATTGTTCATTCTGTAACAACAAGTCACACAGGTTGAAATCTGGGTGAACATTAATGTAGATGGTTTGGGCCTTGATTTGTGACAGTCTCTCTTGTTACATGTAAGTCAGTAAATACACCACCTATCATTCGGTAGTGAGCAAAAGAGAATTTGGCTGATACCCGACTCGAACCCGCGACCTCTCGATTAACGTACGAGCGCTCTACCAACTGAGCTAACCAGCCCTTGATTGGTGGGCGATCCTGTGCAATGCCAAACCTCCATGCTCGGTGGGGACCAGTCAGAAGCCACACCATATCCGCCGCTAAGCCAGGGATCTGTCCCCGGATGTGATACAACCTGGTAACGGCAGTAGCGGGGATCCCGAGGGTACAGGCTTTTTTATACAGAATATACAATATGAATATGATTAGGTGAAAACTGTCACAAATGGTGCCCTAGCCTGTATATTCATATTAAAGGTTAACTCTTTATACATGTAGGTTGGATGTGGTACATTTGCCAACATTACCAAGGCATGACATACAGTACAGGTATGAAGGTCAGGTTTGGGGGCATTAGCATCCAAAATTACATGGTTAATAATTGTTTAAACTGGTTGTATCTACACGATATTGCTAAACAAGCTTCAATCCGACAATATCAAATATTGATGTTCACCTCTATGGGCTGCAACCACCATACAACAACAGACAGTATTTCAAGCATATCTATAGTACTTCTACAGACTAAAGATTGGTTTTTATTTCTTCCCTGAAATAAACCAGGGTTGGTGGTATTTACAGCGTCACTCATTTTACCCCAATACAGTGTTTCTTGTGGGCCTAGCTGCATTGTACATTGCACCTATCCACAATAACCAACACATTCTTCTGTACATGAACGTGACATAGAACTGATTATAATTTAGATATTTACAAGAGAGACAACGCAGACAGACATATGTATACAAAAACGAACACAGACGCAACATTTCTAGGCTCAAGGTGGATTATACAAAAAGATATTTGGATATTTCAGATAGTAAAAAATTAAAAAAAAAAAATTCTTGATATTGAGTTAATATTTCTGTATAAAATTTCTTTATAAAACTATAAACTATAAACAAAATGATATATATCATCTATTCATTTTACCCCGACAAATATTTGAAAATTTGGTAGTTTTGCTATTGTTACTATCTATAAAATGACATACTGCTAAAAAAAAACCTGCAATTTTCTCGTCGAAATCGAATTATTGCTACAAGCCAATCATCTATTTGGCCAATAAAATACATAATAATCTGTGGGCGGTTTTTAACGCAACACTAAACCCCGAATAATTCGGACCTAAGATTTGTTGCACGTTTTGGCATTTTGCTTTGTAAAGACATGCTCGACCGGAGTCGTGAATCTACAAAGCAAATTGTCAACAAACGTCCGAAAATCTGATTTAGCTTCTTAACCGGAGTTTAAATACTATAATGACAAGACAAAACCTACAAAATTCAAGATTTAAAAATTATTTCTCCAGACAAAATCAAACTGAAATCGGACAGTTTATCTCCAACATCCGATGTGGGATATATCTAGAGCCTTGACTGAACATCATGGCTTCAGTTATGATCTCATAAAAAAACCTGCAGTAATAATTTTTAGGGTTCTGTAAGTAGTTGAAGCTATAAACCTAAGCCACAAACAGGGATTGAAGTAATTCAGCTACGAGTGTGTTTGGTTTTAGTACAAGATATTATCATCACTACCATATGGATTACCTTCATCTGACGGGGGCGATGGGGGATAATCCCTCGGGATGGGATAAACATCGGGATCACCGGTAATCACGTCTGTGCGCCCGCCGCGGACCCTCGATGGCCCAGTGTCGTAGTAGCGATATCGTACCGGAGGATGCTGGCGCGGGGGCTCGCCGTATTGATAATAATAATCGTCATCATCATCATCTTCACTGTCATAGTATCCATCACCGACGCTATGAGATCTAGCCTGACGAGGGCGCTCTACGCTCCGAGGGCGGTCACCGCGTCCGGCGGCGTCCCTTCTACGGGACCGCGACAGGGCACCCACGCTACGTGCCCGCGGCAATCTCTGCTGGGCGGGTTGGTCGCGCCTGGAACGTCGCTCGTGCCGCGGATAGTCTTCATAGTAGTATTCGGAGTGGCGGTTGGCAGGGCGGTTGGCAGGGCGGTTGGCAGGGCGGTTGGCGTGGTGGTTGGCGTGGTGGTTGGCGTGGTGGTTGGCGTGGTGGTTCTCGTGCCAGTGCCGCGGGTACTGGGGAGGGAGATCTGAGTAGGGTGGGTGGGGGTAGGGGGGGTTAGTGGGGCCATCTCTTGGTGGGGAGTAATGATCCGATGTCAGCCCTGTATGAGGGGGGGGGAGGGTAACGGTTAGGCAATGGTTAGGATGATCATGCAGTCAATAAGGAACTGATGCATGCATTGTTATACAGACATTACACAACATGCAAAGTCAAGTACATGCACTTTGTAGATTGCACAACAATGTGTACGGTAGGTGGAGAGAACCACAGGCTGATGTGGCTACTGTTAGTGACGAGGTGAAACGTTCAAACATGCACACTGTTACGACTTAGTTAACTCTCACTGAACTCTGAACAGGAGTTTAAAACAAATTGATGGTTTTAGAATTCAGGGACAACCACTCTTACAGAGAGCATCGAGTTGCTTCAGAACTGTCAACTTTTACCAGTACGAAAACAAGAAAAATCTTGATGGATTCAACAACCACCAAGACAAAAACATAACCGCCGATTCGTGTTATAAATCAGACATGGTGACCCATGTAATATTTCCCCATCGGATTATCTTTCCTCTGGTGAAATCCGTTTTACCTGAAGTCACACTTCCAGTGGACGGAGGGTATCGGGCGTCATAGGAAATATCTGTTCGCCGGTTGCTAAGCAACTGGGGTGGCTCATCCACTGTGGTTGTCAAGGGGATAAGATCACAAAGATGGTGCAAAGAGAACAATGAACTGTGAATATGTCATGAAATTCTTTATAGCTACTTTCTAAGGCGATGCCTGAAAAAGTGTGTCATTTACGTTGCGGTGAATCATAAGTTATAAGTAATATCATGCCAAGAAGAAAGAACCACAACCAAGAACACGCACCAATGGAAGACCCAAGATCCTCAATAAATATTCGGCAATGGCTATTTTTACAGGCTTGAAACCACTGATCCCACTTAGCTATTCCTACGGCACAACGTCAGCGATAGTTTTGAGTAAAATATCGGTTACTTTACTTTAAAAGCCAGTCCTACCTCCGAGAATATAATATCCAACGCCATGTGCGTGTGTGTAATGTGCACTGACAACTGGGGGTGCCATATAGAGGACCATTTTCTTCCAGGCCTATAAAAACACTCACTGTCTAAATATTTCATGCTGGATATTCTTAAAAGAGAACTATGACACACAACTTTATAGCTGAGAGATAGTGGGCATTTTAGACATATTTGTGTGGTGTACAAGTAATCGCTGTTTACTTACAGTCTTGCGGTCCCTTGCCCCAGTATCGATCATACTGGTCTTGTTCAAGGAGTAACGCAGCGTCAGCAACTAGTGCAGCAGAATAGCAACAACAACAATAAGAACAAGAATTACTACCTTGCAGCGGTTGTAGGGTGGTGGGGGTGTGGGGTGGTGGTGTAGTGGGGGTGTGGTGTAGTGGGGGTGTGGTGTAGTGGGGTGTGGTGTAGGGAAGTAGGGGGTGGAGGTGGATGTGGAGGTTGATTCAACCACCAACTCCAATTCTAGATGTTATTTCTGTCATCACCTGATCTGAACTCATCGTCCCTCGTCCCAAACATAACGTCCCCAGTAGAGGGCGCTACATCATAACTCGCAGCCCGACTGAACGGCAACTTGTTGTAGTTCCTTGACATGGCTTCATCGGGGTGACCATTGGAGGGGCGGGGGGTCCACCAGCTACCCTGAGTGCCGTAGACTGCATCTACAGGGTGGGGATACGTTTTAGGGGGCGTGTTTAGGGGTTAGCTCATGCAAGGAAACGGCAGGTGAATGCCAAAGCCTAGTTTGCTTAAAAGGTTAAATAGGTCAGGTGATAAAGGCTGACGCTTATTGGTTAATAACAAGCACATGCAAATGAGTTATGCAAATTTAATTGTTAACCAATGATGTACGCGTTGCCCTACAGGTTGCGATCCTTGGTGAGTATCCCGCAAGTAGCCCAAGCTTCAAGACTCCACTGGTTCAGACTTTGTCCTTTGGAATGTTCACAATCTCTCACTTTCCCGGTTTTGTAGAGTTCACAACCATAGTTCCTCTCAGAACAAACTTGTTTCGCAAAAGATTTAATCCAATACAATGCCGTAGCGCTAACTCAGGATCTAGATGGATGTCGCTGGACTTCATCAACTTGGCAGGCTTCAATGTGGTTGCTCTGCAGCCCTTGGGGTATTTCTGCTGACTCAGTTGCTATAAGCATCGGTCTGTAATACTATCTTTCTGAACTATTCCGTATTTCTTTATACCAGCTGTCTATTGAAGTAAACTTATTTGACCCGTACAAAAATTGCACATGACAATACGGCCATCTGTCTATATATCCACCTCTCTAAATGGCCACTGTTGATTGGCCAGCCCCAATAAGGTAACAGCCATATATTTAAGACAAAAATATCTCCTGTCCGATTTCAGACTGATTTCACCTTGAAATATAATCGTAAAATGTTGATTTGATCCCTTGGTATGTTTGCCCTTACTGATAATCACGCGGGGCTAGTACACTTAGACGTATCTTTGGGGCGCCACATGTCATTCTACAGCTAGTAATGAGAGCAACACTTCCATTACCACCTTCTCTTTATCAATTAAACTCAACAGTGCACGGGCATAAGACACGTGCTGTCAAGTTAACTCATGGATACTTCTAGGACAAGGCAAGGCAAGCACGCTGTCTATGCTTGGATATAGTTCCATGACAGACAAGTCTAATGACAAGGCAAGCACGCTGTCTATGCTTGGCTATAGTTCTATGACAGACAAGTCTAATGGCAAGGCAAGCACGCTGTCTATGCTTGGCTATAGTTCTATGACAGACAAGTCTAATGGCAAGGCAAGCACGCTGTCTATGCTTGGCTATAGTTCTATGACAGACAAGTCTAATGGCAAGGCAAGCACGCCACTCAGTATACTCGCCGACGATAGCGAGAGGACTAAGAGAAGGAGGTTCGTAACTCACCGGCTGCATGGCGATCGATCAGATAGATGACTTTCCTCTTGCAAACATCCTGCTCTTCGTCGGGTAGTATCTGGATGACATAGGGCCACAGGGTCCTCTTAGCATTGGTGTCTAGGACAGGGAATAACTCCACGATCAGACTGTCAAGATTTCTGGAACAGTTCAAGATGGGAGAACAGTAAATGCTTGTTAAATCTAATGTTTGACAGTATGGTAGGACAGTGTGTTGGGAACCGAGGTGGTAATAAACAAATAATAATTTATCCTTGTCATGTGATTAGATGTCAGTTGCTAAGGGGATTAGTCTTTCGGTTGCTATGCATCTTTTTTTACGAGCAATGCCGAAACAGACAAACTAACACGAATCACGCAAAACACGCTCACCACCAATATCTAAGAATCTAAGTTTTGCACATTATTAATCAAATCCGCACACAGCACGTTATTTGAACCAACAAATCAGTGCCTGGAAATGAAGATAAACGAAAACAAACTTGCCTGCATTGGTGGTAATCTTGCAAAGCTCGCTTCACCATCTTCCTCTCCTGACTGGTCAGATGGTGCTCCATCTGCAAAGGAAGAATCACTCATGTGAGGTTTCTGGGTACAAGACTTGCCCTTTCCACCTTCCCAAGATGGATGCTATATAACATTATACCTCTTTAGGTGTGAGCTCCAGCGGTTTAAACCAAACGCTTCCTTTACTCACCATTTCCTTGAAGTTCCTGCCAACGGCATACAGATCCTGTTTGGACATCGGTCCTGTCCTAACCTCCGGCCCTATTCCACCCGCCGTCATCCCTTTATTGAAGGTGGAGTCCGACAGCCAGTTGGAGATGGCCGAGGCTTCGCTGGCCGTGGTCACGCTGCGGGTCGTTACTGATGGGGCGGCACTGGAGTAATCTGGGAAGGGGCAAGCGTTTAGAGTAACCACTGATGCTAGGGACACAACTAACAATACAGGAAAGGGTTTATCTCTGTAAAAGTACCTGGGCGGTTTTGGTTTGGTCCCAACTTAACCGTGTACCTGTTTATTGTTTGCTATCCTAGTTTCTTACCACTCATAGCCCCGCCCTGTCCAGACTCTATCGCCATAGTAGGAGCGCTACCACTCCCCTTGAGTAACATGATGAGCTGATCGTGGGTCTTGTCCCTAACGTCGAGACCGTTGAGCCTGATGATGCGATCGCCGGCTTTGAGGCCTGCCTTCTCTGCCGGTCCGCCGGGATCTACGGTCTCTATGGCGACAGGATTGTGACCGATGAGCAAGAACCCAAAGGAACCACTACTCCGGTCAATTTGGACCACGCTGAAAGGCAAATACGTAGGGGATGATAGGGCCGTTATACCTCCCCAGGATTAGGGGGAAAATGGGGATAGGTTGGGGGAAGGGTAGATGTAGATTTAGGTATACTGGGGTAAGTTAGTTTAAGGCAATTTGAGGGGGCGGTAGAGGGAACATGAAGCGATAATGTTTAGCGTTCAACCAGAATATAGATCACCAAAAAAACACAGGCGTCGACGATAGCTTTCCTTGTTTTTCTGCAAACAGACAAGGGCAATTTTTATTTTATAAGGCTACTTCCATGGGGAAAATGTCAATTCAGCCAACCTTGATTGGATATTAGTGTAAAATGTACAGAAAAAGTAGGGATTCCATAGAGTAAATATTTACATCTTCATCTAAACATCTACCAACAGTAGATATGCATACCTTCTGCCACTAACGGGTGGGTTTCTGGTCAATGGTGCAGAACCTCTGGAAATCAGGAAGTCAAACCGTTCTCTGTGTTTTGGCGGAACAAATATCCTACGAGAGAAGGGAAACCAAACAGATTGTACAAAATTAAACAAGAGTTAATACTGTAATTCACCATACAGACTTTTGCGGGTTTCGGCAGATCAGGAAACTCTAAACTTCACATTCTCGTCAAAACTTGGACATGCATCTAACCTGATATCTTCAAGCAGCATTCTTTGAGATGGTGATGTGAGTAAGGATGCTAAAGAACGCCCAAAGTTATCAACTCTCTTATCGTTGGCGTACTGTTTGAGTAAGGTGACTAAGGCATCTTTTCTTGGCTGGTCGTCATAGAATATACCATCCAACTAGGATTAAATGATACATACGTATATACGTTCTTAGCCCATTTTAGTAAACCATGTCTAGTTCAGTAGTTTACATGTACATGGGTGGGCGGATGAGGAAGGTGGGGCGGATGAGGAAGGTGGGGCGGATGAGGAAGGTGGGGCAGATGAGGAAGGTGGGGCAGATGAGGAAGGTGGGGCAGATGAAAGAGGGAGGTTAGAGAGGGAGGTTAGTTTTAACTTCAATAAATTCCATTCATCTATCTGTTCGTTAATTGGTTGGTGGCTATAATTCACATAAAGTTTGCTTATTTAGTTTTAGAACGGTGACAAAAGTCAAATATATAATGTTTGTGGATAGACCCTAACAGCAGCCATTTTGTAGGCTACATCATGGGGTCCTCTCTGTGGGCTACAGCCTGGTCGCTACAGCCTGTGTGATTTATCATGGGCTACAGCCTGCACAATGTATTCTGATTAATCCTGAAGGCTTTATCTCATGTGGAATAATCATGTGCAGTACACATGCCTATAATTTTTGATCTAATGCCCTACCATGATACAAATACTGCCCACCAAGATGGCTGCTATTTGCCAGAGTAAACAAGGACACAAACATGTACATAACAACCCTGTAAGAACACACCCTACACATTACAAATTCTCTTGATTGATTCATGGTACAGTTCGTTCATACAGTGGTGCGTACATGTACAGTATAATGCCAATAACTAATATGAAACGCTACTTTCCCTACTCTCACTATACACATAATTGCACTGCATAATGTAAACACAAACAGTAACCAGGCCATCTGTTGCCAGTGTTGCTATAGCAACACGTCTGGCTACAAAGCTACTGATTATAAGGTGTGCATCAATTAGTCATTTACAGTTGTGTTTAGTGGGAATAAGGGCGGGTCCAAATGTGACGCATTATAAAACCAGCAAGGAATTTCATTTCAAGGTAGTGATATATGAAAATTGTTTAGTTTGACTCGGAAAGCTTGGTGTATAGTTAATAAATTATTACAATCGTCCTTGGAAATATTTCCCTTAAAGATTTTAGAACATTCATCATGTTTTTTCCTCAATTGGAAGGTTATGATGTGTTTCTTCAACTTGAAAGGCCGATTAGAAAGGTTGAATTAACATGTTTTCCTTTTACTGTTTTAGTTTTAGTATACAGTTTGATAATCATATAAATTTGATGTTCAAAGATGACTGGAATAAAAAAAAATCCAAAAACCAATCCGATTGCAACTTGTCTTTTAGAAATATATTCATTTAGAAACAAAATGACACACACAAAATCCAACTGTAATATCCTTCAAAGTTTCTGACCCTGTGCCTCAACTATTTTGTAGGGGCCGTAATCACAAACAATATTTCCTGCAATTTACAATCACCAGACACATATTGCAACATGGATGGGTCTACATTTGCTGTAAACTAAAGATAATCTACCTACAGCAAACATTTTGTAACATGGGTAAAACATATGTTCTGTATTAAAACGATTAGCAAGAAAATCTGGCAATGTACACGTATAACTAAGTACAGCATATTGTAAGATGAAACTAAATTCAGCAGTTGCTTTCAAAGGTCACATCTACCAGGTCAGCCTAAGAACCACAAAGAATAACACTGTTCACTCAACCACAAACACGTAACCATGGTTTCTCTTATTGTACAGTGTACATTATGGGACAGTATAAACCCTATGACAGATTTCACATAATGATTGATATTGAGTACAGTACATAACCTAGCTAAAATGCAGAGTGCATTCATACTATTGTTTCCTAGAAATTTGCACATAATATAATGTACATGTAATGTATGTTATACACAGGAATCCAAGTGACTTTTTTTACAAGTAAACCAAAACAGTTTATCAATAATCATGTTTAGAAAAGGAAACGAGAATACATTTTTTTCTTTTTATCATGTTATTATTGGTGTATGTAATAAACACATAACTGGGTTGTTTCGATGTTTTAAAAATCTCTGTTCCTTCAGCCCCAACAAAGATGTTACTCGACCGTAAACACCCCCCAACTTGAGCCCCAATGGTAACTACAGTCGATAAGTGGAGCACGCTACTTTGAGATGGTGTATTACTTTCATTTGGCATCAGAAAGTTGATTAAAATCACAAATGTTCTCCAAGTTTTCTTGCAGAAACTTTGAATTCATTTTCAAACTCCTTTATTTCATGACTATTTTAAAACTCACCTTTTTAAAGAAATACTCCGCCCGAACAGACCTATCCTTTGACTGCTCCTCAAATTTCTTGGCTAATTTCTTGACATTCTGGTGGCCAGCGCCAGGAATAATCATCATCTTTAGTTTCCTCGATCCACGCACAAAAACCTTAGTGTCGTCAGAGTGCCTTATGGGCAATCCGTTAATTTCCAGTATCATGTCGCCGGGTCGTAACCCACCGTGAGCCGCCGCCCCGTGGGGGTCAACGACCTTAACGTAGACGGGTCCCGCCCCTATGACCGTCATCCCGAAGCGTCCCTTGGCGTCACGGGCTATCTCGCACGTTTTCACGCAGGAAGCAACGACGATACTCGGAGGCACACTGGGGCACTGCCTGGCCAGTGATCTAACATCGTCCACGGTCCGCTGCGTGACGTTCAAGTTATTGAGTTCGATGATCTGATCGCCCGGCTGCAGACCGGAGGAACTGGCGTGACTGTTAGGTTCGACGGCTACGATGTACGTCGGTGAATCACCGCCGATCTTGAAGCCAAATTCCTCCGGCCATCGCCGGTTGTTGACCGGCATGGGCAGCGCGGGACGCTTATTGTAGGAGCGCCGGGATGCATTGGTGGTGACCGACGGTTTGGATGGGTTACCAGCCGAACGGGAAGATTTGGTCGACTTCGCAGAGCGACCAGACCGGTTGGTCTGTGAAGATACCTTGCTGGGCATTCTAGGCGAACTTCTTGCCGACCTGTAACAAAAAGGTTTATAATTTATAAGACAAACAGCCTTCATTCACAGCTACACATGAACATTGGCGTATTGAAGTATCCCTATCACACAACAAGAGACAGATGACACATCACCTAAACATGCTAAAACAAGGAGCGTTTTCTTGGGTGATAATCCATGACAAGTCAACTTACATTGTTTGTCATTACACGAGCATCATTTATTCCCAACAAAGTAAGCTCCCTAAGCCAACAAGAACTACCATAACCGGGAATCAAAATTCCTCAATTAATATTAACATACAACATGATCGGGTATCCAGAGTTTAATTCAGTAGAGAAGGTACAAAACCAAATGTATTGCTAAGTTTCAAGGACAAGCTTGTAGAAAATAACCCTTGGCAGCTGAACAACACAACCTACACACAGAGCACAAACTACACTTACACTCTGCTATGTGGTATGAGTGCAATGCTAGGCTACCCCCTGCAATGCTTTTACCCCCTGCAAAGTAAGACCACCTGTTACCATGGCAGCCAAGTTGTATCTGCTGTACAAGTACTTTTCTGGCTGTTCAAATTCCACAGAGGAAAAAATAGCAAAATATAGTGAAATGAGCCAAAAATATTGCAATTAACATGGCATACTTAGATTAGTAGTTAGCGCTACATCACACATCAGTACGTGAATTTGCATTAATATTTTATTATTTTCTATTCAAGTTAAGGTAAAACTGCCATTTAATTACTGGAGCACAGATTTTAATCTCGAATTCCCACATTTTGGACTTTTCAAAGCCATGCCCTTATCTTGTATATAATTAAGCCAATCTCTCCTCTTGACTGATAATGCTAGTACATGTAGCAACTACATGTGTTATCAGGAAAAGATTGTAATCATGCAAATACAACTCAAGGATTGCCTACAGTATGAGTAAGCCACTACAGTGACTTCAACTTTACATTATTGACGACAAACTGCCGAACAGATTGATATTATTGTATTTAATACGGCTTATGATTGGTCTTGTTGTTAGCTATTATTTAATAATAATGAAATAGGTCGTTAGATACCTCAGCTTACTATTCATTTGTAACTAATAATTGGAAATTCTGTAGTCAAAGAGTCAGTAGATCCACAATGAGCATTTTCTGAGAAGTGTAGCCGAAAT
>JAVCKS010005185.1:0-18330 GCA_032273685.1 Pteraster tesselatus | reverse complement strand
CCCCCCCCACCCCGTGACAGGATCCTAGCTACGCCATTGCCTACAATACGCAGGCTAGGTATACAGCTATACGACAGATACCTACTATAAGAAAGCTCCCGGACATGCGTGTGTGCGTGTGTGTGTGTGTGTGTGTGTGCATTAGGATGGGAGGAAATTCTCACTGCATATATCCACTACACGAAACTAAACCACAGCACTGGGAACCATCCATTTTAGATCAGAGCAACTTGCTACGCTGTCAACGAAGGTCACGTTAACAAAGTCTCGTATAAACGACATTATAGGGCGCCGTTAAGTAGGCTTAGTGTATTTTGCTTTTCAGGAATTATTCTGAGTTACTATAACGCAATGGATATCGTACTAGACTTAGCAGACCACTACATCTTCGATGCGTGCCATGTCTATCCGGACGGCTGGAATAACGACTACTGGCTGCGTCAGATTTGTAGTGTTTTCGTCATAATAGTCGCATCCAGCTTTTTGCTCTACCTACTAATCGCGTCGGCCGTCTACTACTTCTTTTTCGATAAGCGACTCGAAAAACATCCACTATTCCTGAAGGTAAAACACATTTTATTAGCAATGTTGGCACCTTGAGCGGTCTTTTTCGTGCAACAGAATGAATGAATGAATGAATGAATGAATGAATGAATGAATGCAAATCAATTAGTTCTATCCGAGTGTCCCGTTTTACCATATAAATAGAGACGCCTAGCTGTACCGCTCTGTCCCGCCCAAACGGACTCATGATTGTAATAATATTTTCTATTAACAACAAATGAGAAATGTTTTACGCAGTTTTCAGCAAATTGAGGTTCAACATCGCTCGACTATACACTGAAGGGGGAACGACCTAACCTAACGTAACCCTAAACCGTTTCTAACCAACAGAACCAGAAAAGGCGGGAGATCGTAACGTCCCTGTACAATCTTCCGCTGATAGGTGTGTTTACCGTGCCTCTGTTTTTCTTCGAAATACGAGGTTACAGCCAGCTTTACGGTGGGGTACCACAAGGAGGCCTGGGTAAGAGGTTGACTAACATATTCCTGTATGACGTCGCGTTTTTGCGATTTCTGTCGAACAGCTTGTTGTTGTGTTGATGACCGAAACGATGTACAGTGTATACCGGCATTACATTCTCTATACACAGGAAACTTCAGTATATCATGGTGCTATTATGGGCGTGGCGTATTTCGTGTGCAAATAATATTTCTGGCTTTGACACCACATGTTCTAGTTCAGAGGCGCCAAAACCCTCACCTATATACCATAAAATTGTACAATTAAGTTTATACCACTTTCACGTATACAAAATAATGCATGCTCAATCAAACGTACGTTTAACGGTGAGGCCGTACGTCACTAGCGCTCTTACTCGTGAGTTTAAGCTGGGTTTGTTTGTTTTAGTTAAGACGTGTTTACTTTTAATTGTACGTTGACCAACCAACCCCCACCCCCCCTCCCAGGTTGGATTTACGTCGTCCGGGACGTTATCGGTTTCCTAATTTTTACGGATTTCGCCATCTACTGGATCCACCGGGGACTCCATCACCGCATGGTGTACCGCCACTTCCACAAGACTCACCACATCTGGAAAGTCCCCACCCCATTCGCCAGCCACGCCTTCAACGCGGTGGATGGCTTCATGCAGAGCGTCCCCTACCACGTCTACCCGTTCCTGTTCCCGCTCAACAAATACGCCTACCTGACGCTCTTTGTGTTCGTCAACATGTGGACCATCAGCATTCACGACGGCTACTATCACGTACCGGCCGCCCTCAAACCGTTCGTTAACGGTTCGGCCCACCACACCGACCACCATCTGTACTACAACTACAACTACGGCCAGTACTTCACGCTGTGGGATCGGATTGGCGGCTCGTTCAAGTATCCGTCGGCGTTCGAGGGGAAGAGTCTTATCAAAGAAGCCAGCGAGTCTCTTAAAAAGCACGAGGACTAGGACTATGGCACTCGGATAACGACCGAACAACGATGGGGATGTGTGGTGTGTGTGTGGTGTGTGTGTGGGGGGAGATATGTTCAGGTGGCCTACTTTCACCTGCCTCATGTTATGTGTACCTGCTTTATATATAGCCCCTCGTGGTCGTGGGTGTTCCCCAATTTCTCTGATCTGCACAACTTCTGTGGGCTCTGTTATATACAGGAACATGTAGTGTATGACAGCATTTCTTCCATAGTACGCGATATACAAGAGTATACTCGAGAAGTTTCTGGAACTTGAGCCATGGCAGAAATTATGATTTTCCATATGATTTTGTTTTTACGAAACAAACCAACATCTAAACTATAACTTTTTAAATACCAATTATCGTTTCGGGTCATTCTGTAGTCACCGGCCAAATTGCTACCGACAAAATCCGGCGGCAGCATACAATGTTGTCTATAGACTGTTTCCTGCGCTTGCGCATAATAGCTACTTTCACTGCCAAACCTTTTTACTAGCGGCTAAGAAACCTATACCATCTGTACTATAAGGCATGATAGAAAAATATACGGTCACCGCACATTATAACAAGATTCAGTTTCCATAACGATTCGGTAATTTGTTGGATAAAAGATACACGTATACCTAATTACTTCAGTGTAATATCACAATGATAGAATATATAGCGTACCGCATGAAAAGTATGTATAGGCCTATTATGTTTTTCTTATGGAGGGTGAGGCGTAACGATTTCGACGTCAGTTACTCGTAGCAAAGGAACTTCGACCAGACAATAGAATGGCGCCGTTCCGCTTATAGGTAATACTCGAAAGACTTTATCAAGGGGCGCTGCCATAGGATGGCATACAGCAGTACCAACAAAGGCTAATTATATTCCCTCAATTGAAAATTTGATATGCTTTTGCTATTTTAGCTTCAGGATACAGTTTGATGTAATTGCGCTTCCATAACTATTTAAAAACTTTTAATTAAAGCAATATTCCATGCTTTTAAGTCTTTATATATATATATATATATATATATATATATATATATACGTGTATCATAAAACTTTGTGTATACAAAGGAGTCTTTCCCCCTCCTAGGTCGCTTGCCTGCTCCAGGCATTGGGGGGGGGGGGGGTATTTTCAGAGCGACATACATGTTTTTTCCTGGTGGTGGCTGGTCCTTTTCGATACCGCCTTTGCTATACCGCCTTTACCGCCATGGACTGGGAAGGGCCCTCTCGTGAACTCACGATCTGGGGACCGAGAGGCGAGCACTGTATCCTCTCAAACCATCTCCAACCCGAGGCGTTTTGAAAATTGTAATTAGACATTTGTCTTGGGGTATATAGTTTCGTATAATGTTTCGCGTCAAAGCATTGCGCAAGAATTGATTCGGGAAATTTCGGGAAAACGTACTTTGCATTTGTTGCATACAATTATTACATTGATTCAGTATAATTTATACGCGTATGCATTTCCGATTAATTTCGAAGTACATGTAATTCTCAAATTCTACGAGGTAGGGAAATCATTGCTTTAAACCAAACACTACGCTATAGATGTATACGCATGTGTATGTGACCATGTTATTATTTAATAGTAAGAATGGCTTTAAAGATAACACATGCACATGCACAGTAATTGCTTATGTGTACATGGCTGTGATTATTTAAGAACACTTATCCGTGATGTCCTGAGTAGTTTGCGTGAATACATTTACCCTGTCTTCAATCGACTGCATATACTGCATCTATAGAACTTGAAACGAACTCACCAAATCCTGCGTTTGTTATACGGCAGGGAAAGTCCCGGATTCGGAGCCAATGTCCTTACGTAATGACAACTTGTCTAGTCAAGACATGGTTGGCTGTGTACGTAGCGGTTCACTTCTGTCAAAATCACAGATTTTGACATTTCTGAAATCCGACTATGGTTTTGAAGACAACTTAGGTACCGTGACATCAGGCCTGCTATGAAGATCTCAAAAGAAGGCTTGTAGCTCCTACTTTCTGATACGGGCATTGGTTTTTCCATTAAATATTTACATTTGGAGTAATCGCCCTTTCCCGTGGGTTTTGTTTTCTTAGGTTCACCCTGTATCTAAGTCTAAATTCTATTACCTTCGTAACTTAATCAGTGTTGCAACATAGAGGGTCCAAAAGTTATAGCATGTAGCCATGTTGATTCCACTGCGCACAATAAATACATTTGTCCTATTAGTAATATGTTATCCCTTTAAATAGTGCTGTGTTCGGTGGAAACAAAATGGCCTTCAAATCTTAGGTTGTCGCAACTCTGGTTATGAAGGGACACTACCTCATTCTAATCCTAACTCTAATCCTAACCCTAAGTAGACCACGTGATATGTTTACCTAGAGAGCGCTTCCTATTGGCTATGGCGCAAGGTGGTATCCCCGAGTCATGTAGGCCTATGTGAAACAAAATGGCGTTCGGGTAGGCCTTTTCATAGGTACGGGATATGTGACATTTCAAATCTCTGCATTATTTGAATGTAAATGTTATGTTGATACAGTGAGGTGCTCTTGAAATCAGAGGTTGCGTAGAAAACGCTTGACTCGCATCACGTGTCATTGCAGCATTGTGCCTATCGGACATAATTGATATTAACTAATATTACAGGAAACGTTTACAGCCGACCATAATTCAGTTCGCTTACAGAATGTACATTCACCGGGCTTACGGCTCCATATTTGTTTCGTAGAAAACGTTAAGAAATATTGTTTAATTAATCGGTTGGCAGGTTTACCCTTGTTATAGCGCTTTCAATGTTCATAAACAATGTTATAATTCCTTTGAATTCGGCAACTGATCCGTTGAGCACGTACAATACTGTGATGTCAGCGACTAAAGTGCACACGGCCCACGCACACCCTAACATCGCGTGTTCAGCTCGTTGACATAATTAAGCAAATGGCGTCAGAGTATAGAGGGCGCATTTAATTAAATTTGTGGCACGATCTTATAGATATACGCCCCCAAACATTTACAGCAAAAAATCATGAGCAAATCTGCGTTGTCGTTGCACTGTGCCCGTTGCTATGCTATAATGGGCGAATCGATTATGTAGAAAGACTTGATACAACATGTCACCGTGGCCCACAATTTTCTGGGTTATGGCAATGTTGAACGGAATTCGAAGTTAGTTTTTCGTCAGTAAAAGAAAGGCCCGTAATTGGGGGTGGGACTACGTTAAGTAGTCTTGGTGTATTTCGCTTTTCAGGTATTATTCCGGGTTACTATAACGCAATCACTTCCAAGCCGCCATGGATATCGTACTAGACTTGACAGACCACTACATCTTCGATGCGTGCGATGTCTATCCAGACGGCTGGAACAACGACTACTGGCTGCGTCAGTTTTGTAGTATTTACGTCATAATAATTGTATCGGGCTCGACGCTCTATCTGGGTACTGCCTCAGCCGTCTACTGTTTCTTGTTCGATAAGCGACTGGAAAAACATCCACTCTTCCTGAAGGTAAATGTATCTTGTTTGGTACAAATTATACAACAGGAAATTATGTTAACTTTTAGGGTAGCGTGTCGTGCCATGATATCCAGCAATTTAAAAGATTGAGAAACTAAATATTTGCACAGAGAGATTACCCTCCCATGTTCCGCTGCGTGACAGCGTGTGAGTGTACGTGGGTCCGAGCTTCGAGTGTTTACCTATAACCGCAATAGAGACGGTTTGTAAAAATTGACATTGAAAGTCACAAGAGGGCTCATACTCCTCTACCTTGTAATTAACTTAAAGTAAGAGTGTATGGACGCATCTTCCTGATGCTGACGCTTGTAATGTCGTTTATGCCATTTCCGGCGAATTGAGGTTAAACATCGCCCAACTAAGCTAATCTTGTCTACCCAACAGAACCAGAAAAGGCGGGAGATCGTAACGTCTCTGTACAATATTCCGGTAATGGCTGCATTGACTGTGCCTCTGTTTTTCTTCGAGATACGAGGTTACAGCCAACTTTATGACAGCGTACCTCAAGGAAGCCTGGGTAAGAGGTTGTCATATACAGTGACCCATGTATCTCGAGAACTGACCAAAGCCTGCTTTATAATGCTCGAAATGCCTCTCTTTCCTTCCCAGAGGGCATTTCTCACGAGTCATATTGTGAAAAAACCACGTAGAGACAGCTATTTGCGAAAAGGTCTATGGGCGCGTTTTCATTCGGGCTGTGCTTTTTTGCGGCTTATAGTCGGCTGGAATGGCGGTAATTGCAGCCAAACGTGACTACACTCAGGTTTGCCCGTTCACGGGCGGAAAGTGAACTTGGCAAACGATATTTTGGTTTTAATTCTGAAAGCGATTAATCGTGTGCAAACATCTTTCTTGCTTTGACATCACATTTTCTGGTTCAGAAGCGCCAAAACGGTCATCTAGTATACCGTTCAAGTTTATTTAATACCACTTTAACGTATACAGCATAATACGCAGCATGTTTGAGACGTACTAAGTGGTTTGCTATTGCCGTGATATCACTAATGTTCTTACTCGGCAAGAACTTGTAGCTTACTTCTAGTGCAGACGTTTTACCTTGAAGTCCTACAGTCTGTTGATACATGCAGTTTTAGCCATCAACCACGTGGGATCTATACCCTGAGCGGAAACCCCCGTATAAACATTCTTCTGCACGGGCACCATGGCACGAGGTCAGTGGGAACCCGAACCCGATCCGCATGCCGTTATCCCAACTCCCGATGTGTAATAACTAAAAGTTTCCAATCAAACTTTGGTTTTCTTTTTATTCTGTTTACCGAATTCCCTCGCAGGTTGGCTGCACATCGTCCGGGACGTTATCGGTTCTCTATTGTTCACGGATTTCGCCATCTACTGGATCCACCGGGGGCTCCATCATCGCACGGTGTACCGTCACTTCCACAAGACTCACCACATCTGGAAGGTCCCCACCCCGTTTGCCAGCCACGCCTTTAACGGCGTGGATGGCTTCTGCCAGAGCGTCCCCTACCACGTATACCCGTTCCTGTTCCCGCTCAACAAGTACGTCTACCTGACGCTCTTTGTGTTCGTCAACATGTGGACCATCAGCATTCACGACGGCTACTACCGCGTACCGACCACCCTCAAACCGTTCGTTAATGGTTCGGCCCACCACACCGACCACCACCTGTACTACAACTACAACTATGGCCAGTACTTCACGCTGTGGGATCGGATTGGCGGCTCGTTCAAGTATCCGTCGGCGTTCGAGGGGAAGAGTCTTACTAAAGAAGCGAGCACTCCTAAAAAGCACGAGGATTAGACTGCAGGTACTACATTTGTGTCGTGGCCCAGGACACATCGACGATGACAGCAAAAAGATTCAAAAATAAATGGCTTCGTAGTTCTTTCATGAAAGCGAATATGCATTATACAATATTAATGTGATTCTTCGTTAACAGTGATTTTTAACCCACCAATTTAAAGATAACAATTACTTATGTGTATACCGCAAATTGTATACGTATATCTTATTATACAACGTAATTACCTAATTACCTAATGACTTGAAGTCACCTAACTAAACCTGATTTTGTTAAAATTAGACCGGCCTGACGTTTCGATCTTGGCACAAAACAATTGTTGTGTCAATTTGGTCTTTCTGCCAGGGTCGAAACGTCAGGCCGCTCCAATTTTAACGTCTTTTATACTCTCTAGGTCACCACAGCAAGTAAGCAGTGTGGCGCAGCAGTTTTATTTTCTAACTGAACCTAATTTTGCTATCTAGCAGGGGGATTCTAGGCAAGTTGTCCGTTTTAATAGGTAAATATACAACATGGCTACATGGAAGTATACCGGAGGTTGCTAAGTGAAGGCGTAACGTCATTGCAACAGTGTGCTAAGTCAGGCGTATCTAAACTTTCCTTACGACCGACCATATATAGGCTATAAGTCAGATTGCTAATCAAGTTTACATTCACAGGGTTTATTGGTCCAGCCAGTTTAATATACATGTACAGTACTAGCAATGTACGGGGCGCTGTCCGGGTTATGGGCACAAGGCAATATCGCGCTGATCTGGGGTGACCTTTGCTGCTTGGGTACATCGTCGGTTAGTGGTCAATCTCGTGCTGTCTGATGCAAACTTTAAATCCAATCCGACTGCATAAAATACAGACGCAGACAGCTTAAACTTTTAAAATGTTTTCAATAGAAAACGTTAAAGACTGCCTGATTTCAAAACGATTTTACCTTGTGAAATATTTAATTTATAATTTAGTTTGGTATTCATTGGATTAAAAAATTACACAGCACGAAAAAATTCATCCTTGCTAAAAACATGTTGCAATGTATTTTCTAATTTCATGCAATGATAACACTTATGTATATTTTAAATAATTATTGTTTCAACTATTTTATTTGACATAAATTTGCATGTCCATTGTGTGTATATATTTTGTTGGGTTTTCTTATAGGGAATGCTTATGTATATTGGTACGGATTTTGAGACACTAACACGAAATCATAGTTATATATATTTTTTAGTTATAGTTATATTTATATATCTGAGTGTGGTTGTTGTTTGCTAATCCGGCATTTTGCTATATTAATGTGAAGGGTTCTAATGTTTTAAATGCTTATCATGTTGGCGTGACTGGATTTTTGCCGTTTTGGGGATTATTGTTAAATAAACTTGTGTAATAAAAGAACAACGGACGTACGATGAAAGATCGTTCTAAAGCGGACACATTTATCACATTATTTTGAGCACTGTTTATATTTGTTTGTTGGTTGTTTTATTTCTATGCTTGTTACTTATATTTACCCGGCATATGCCAAACTGTTTAAACGGAATGTTAAACCTACTCCTATTGGGGCCCCCCTATATACAGGAGCAAATAAGGTGCGATAAAAATGTTCACCAAACATTTACATAAGAATACATATAATTTGATTTATGAAACCTTTACAGTGTGGCGCATGCGCAACAAAAGCTAAATTTAGCTAAACAGTATTGCACGCCGTCAGAGCCATAGAGATGGTCAGAGCCTTCTGTAATGCTGTTTAATTATAGCGCCCTCTGTAATATCTACAGAGGAAATTGTT
Source organism: Pteraster tesselatus (assembly GCA_032273685.1). Lineage (NCBI taxonomy): Eukaryota > Metazoa > Echinodermata > Asteroidea > Velatida > Pterasteridae > Pteraster > Pteraster tesselatus. The sequence continues at coordinate 9,300 of JAVCKS010005185.1, read as the reverse complement.
CAAATTTTAGAATAAAGAGCAATTATGGGGTAATTGAGGGAGTTTTTTTCTTAAAATGTTAAGGGTTTTGCCACTGAGCCACATGTCCATCCTGCACATCGATTTACTGTTCAACTTTAAGTTTCGGTTGCATTTCAGCTCAACATTCAGTCACAAATTTCCCCTATTCTGTTTTCCTGTTTTATTCTAATTGTTATTTTCCCCCCAAAAGTAGTCCAAAACCACGCGTGCTTGCCGAAATCAGCTAAATCTGAGAGTGTTTGTTTATGAAAAATTGCTCATTTTGCGTCTGTGTTACATAAAAAATAATACTAGAATACTTTAGAATAACAATAAATGTATAATAATAGCAAGTTGCTACCCCGCGATTGTGTTCCCCGTTAAGTCAGTTAATTCTGCGGTCACAGTAATCGAATAGTGGCACCGCGGCATGCATACGGTGGTTTTGACTTGCGGCGTCACGGTGTATTTTATTTCCTGTACGTGCGTTCCTTTTCACTTATGTTACTCAGTTGCTAGGAAGCTGAGGTTTGTAGGAAGGCTGTGGTTTTATTTTTTATTTTTTCACTCCAGAATAAATAAAATACTGTTATAGCAGAGACGGAAAAGGGCCGAGAATTTCCTGTGGTTTCTACAAATATTGTTTGGAGTCAATGTCATGAATACACCTCCGTGGTCAGTACCACGATAGGTACTAGGTAGGCGCGCCCAGAGCCGTATATAGAGAGGCCTACCTGCAGATATATCTATAACACTACGTCACCTGGTATTTTTGACTAGAGCCCTCTCGTGTTTCAGTTTAAATTGAACCGCAATTTGTTTTCGTTATGACAATGGAGCTGAGGCTGCGTCCTGCACTTAAGGCGATTGACCCAACACACTCGAATAAAGCCTAGACCACAGTGAATGCACCTAAGTTTTAGAAGTATAAAATTACATAAATACATGTAGACGTGAAAATAAGCCATAGTAGTAAATTATAAGATGATATCGAAGTAATATTCTACCTCCACGAGAACACAAAGAAAACCTTTAAACTAGGAAAACTACGGTTCCCTCCTCGCAGAAAGACTAGTTGATCTCGAAAGCACTACCTCACTTCCATGGCCACGATCTAAGTCTAGACTTGTCATTACTTTTTTTTAATTCTGCGCGCAAAGTATCTGAAAATCTAATTCAATCGACTTTGTTGTTGTTGGCCGTACCGTGTGTGTATATTCTATGGATTATTGATAATGTAGCCTTTATACTCTGAAATAAAAACTGTACTGTAGTGTAAAGTTTTATCAACGACATCTCAAAACAAGGCTGCACCATAACATCATCCAGAATGCCGAATATCCAGGAGGAATTTGACGATCGTGAGAAGACGGATACATGGAGAATAGAATTCCAGGTGAGTAAATCGGAGTTTAGCTAGCAGTTTTCGTATAGCTTCGTCGATGTCCGTTTATTTCCGACAGTCACTTAAAAAACCCGCGTAGCTTGAACCGATTAGTTAGCACAGTACTTGGGCTAAATACTGTCATTACCTGCACTACGGCACTGCAATGTTTGGATAGGGCCTACTGTGATGTACATGTAGTACTAGCACTAGCAGCACAGCGGCATAAAGTATTTCTCAACCCGAATTTGTTTGAATGGTAGGCCTACTGTCTTAGTCTTGGTAATGGAGCGGCTTACTTATAGAATACCCCGCCACTCCTTATTAGGTGACTAGTGTGGTACCCTTGTAATTAGAATCATTGTGAAGTGACGTCCGGGTACCAGGATCTTATTAGAAAAGGGACGTGGTGGCGGGGTATTCTATAGTTACTCCGAGCATGGAGGAAGGCACCAGGTATAATCCAAAACATGGCTATTTACATTTACATGTACATGTACTATCAATCCGTACCTATTTTATTTTGGATTAGTGTAGAGCGCCACCGTATGGTGACGCGCTATACTGAGTATTGACATTGAACTTATTATGACATGTATTGTAATGTATTACTTTTAATTCTATTGTGTTGATTTATATTTAAACCTGAAAATCTTTGAGTTTGGACGTCACACATACGCCTGGGACGGTCTGCGAAGTAGCTGCTGTGGCAGATAGAGTTGGTTGGGATACCCACCTGATTCATAAAAACATGAATTATTTCCGTTCACAAACAATTTGACACTATTAAAGAAAAATGTATGAATAATAAAACATCACTGTGACTGCATTGTGCCTTGTGGTAGTTATCTTGACATGAAAACAAATAAATTGATGAAAACAGCTAGATTTGCGACCACGAGGTTAAATGACTATGAGGCTACGATCAATGCTTCATGCCACTACAAAATATTAAGCTTCTCGGAGATTCACTGCCAAATATACCTAGGCTATAGTACCAGTCTAGTACTAGTAGTACAGTACTAGTCCCCTCCCCTCCCCTCCCCTCCCGTAATTTCATTCTTATGCAGAACTGTGCATGCGTAACAGGAGTCAACAGGAATTGAGTTAATATACACTATGTAAGAAGAACTCGCAACAAAATTACTAGGGTTAGGATTAGAGCTGGGGTCATACATCCTTCCCAACCTCTACAACTATCTACTCTGACATGAACCTGTGTGATTACTGGTACATTGGTGATTCTTAGTTTTGGAAATTTCAAATTTCGTTGTAACCCCTTTCCTAAAGTTAAATGCTTTTGCGATTCCAATTTTTCCCTTTGAAATATGTTCCCCACGATCATGCATGGGCTTAACTCCAGAATACCCGTTCATTCGCCATTTTATTACTAGTCTGGTACCCTTGTAATTGCGCTGATACATGTAACTTTTTACCGGTAGTTTATTTTGACAAGAAATTATAATTATATGGAAATTCAATGGATTCGCAGGGTACCTTTTGACAATAATTTACAAAAAGTCTGTTCAAAAGGAAAAAAAATTAAAACATCAGTGCGGGAAGTTGAATTGCCATGAACCCATTTGAGCACATTTCCGCAAGGTAGAACATTAAATGTAATGTTACAAACAAGATTGATGTTACAACCATAAGAATCACAAACATGGGATATTGTCTATGATTTAGATCATAGTAGGCCTATAGGCACCATTGGGGTGCAGACTGCCAGAAATACCGGGGCATGCCCCTTCTTTTTCACGATAAGTATTCTGGGTTCTTAAACGTGCATGTCACACGGGACCTACGGCTTCACATCCCATTCAAAGTATGGAGCAAGTATGGTTAAGTGCCTTGCCCAAGGACACAAGTTTCACGATCAGGATTCGAACCCTGTACCCCCAACTCTGCAGTCCAGTGCACTAGGAACAACTCGGCCATGACACTCAGCCTAGGTTTATATTATGTAGGTTTGAAATATTGGATGTTTCAGCCTAAACTGTAGCACTCTCCACGTCATTTGTGTGGATTTTACCAACCAGTTGAATATATGTGAGGACGGGGTGTACGTGTGCTTATAATAATCTCTGATGTCACAGTTTGGTCACGTATTTGACTGAGGTCATTCAACCTTTCAAGGCTATTGCATAGTCCACTGAGGAAGGGCTTCCTGTCACCATGGTCACAGCCACTGCACATGTGCACTGACTGCAAACTGTACTTATTTGACGGCCACAAACCGACCAAGTACCAGCCACACATCCAGCTCATTTCGATTACACGATAAGAGACTTCTCATGTGAGCACTATCGAAATAATTTCGATTGCATAAGCTTAAATTTCTAGCACATGCAATGATAAACATAATTTTGTTTATTATGTCAGAAGTTATTTGTCTAATGTCCCTCGCATATTCTACTGTTTCTCAGTCATAGGTATTATTATTTTGGCGTTTTTGTATTTTAGGCTGTTCTACATATTTAATTAGGCAGGTGCATGCATCCCCATTATATTTTCGCTGAGTGATATTTTCTTTTCAAACTACTTGAGTACAACCAGGTGAAGCTGAATTCCATCATGAAGTAGATTTGATTTGTTTTACGTGCGGTGGTCCCCTCCCCCACCCATGGCGATCGTTACTATGGTAATCTACCATGGCGATCAATATCCAAAGTTGGCCCTAATCTAATTGAACATCCCTACTTTGGATACTATCATAATTTGTATCCAACGGGTTTGTTCCTGAGTAGGATAAATACAAATTATGTAAAATATGTAAATGAGCAGTTTTTTAAATTAAAACCCCTAAGGTTCAGCAATTAGATTACCTAAGTGAATAAATGTGATTTCATGTCTGATTTTGTGTGTTGTGTATGACCTTATGAATTCACACTTAAAGTTTAAATCGTGGTACATCCTGACAATTGCTCAGGTTATGCTCACCACCCCTATACTTGTGGAAGGGATCAATTGACTACCAGTGGTGTGAATAAGAGCACCAAATGGTGAGAAAACGTATAACATATCTTCCTGTTTTTATAGCTAAAAGTTTGCCTAAAATGATGACATTAGTTTTAGGTCTACTTTGTTTATAAAAATATTTTCTTTGTATACATGTAGTAGTATTAAGACATCCTTGACTTTATAGACTCACAAGCAAAGATATTTTTTTTCTAGGATGCTATAATTCTGAAAAATACATCCCTACAGTACACTGTAAACGTACAGTACAATCCAACATACATGTACATGTAGCTGTGTACTGGTGTACAGTGCTGCTGAATGGATTCTATTAAGATGATAATCAATGACCTCAAAATTTCCAGGAAAAGCATCATACATTATCTCACCCCATTGGACACGCACAGACTTTGTGTATAGCCTGCCTGGATTCTGTTCACAAGAGGTACAATAGGTGGCATTGACATTGTACACATGTACATATGTAATTGTACATGTACATGTACAGTACATGCAGTGTACATGTACAATGATAATAAACTGAGGTTTTACTAAATGGTTTTCCTTCTTCCATGGTCCAATAGAAACATGACATAAAATTCTTTTTTGGTCACATGATGAAAAAATAGCTGGTGTATCTAAAAAAAAAAAATAAATCCAGGAAGCATTTTTATATTTTAATTACATACAAATTATGTCAAATCTCAATTTATTTTGTTGATGGAATATGGAAGAATTTGTGGTTGAGACTCGAATCTTGATGTTCTGTCTACCCAGTAAAATTATAACTTCCTCTGTCTATTATACGGGCTTACCAGTTCTAGTGGAACAAAACATAGCATCCTGTCAGTTTTCAAAAAGAGGAGACAGTTATTTTATTTTTATTTTAGATAGTCACCTTGTTTACCAAATATTGGCTGCTGGGTTGGGATTTATTTTGTTTTATATATATATATATATTTTTTCAAACTTTCGCCAAAATGGTGTTGCAACCGATATACAACACAAAACAAAGTGAAGAAAAGGACTCAACACCTGTTTTCGTTTTGAATGTTTATAATATTGTATATCTATACTTTAGATTTTAATTTTCTGTCTGAAAATCAATAAAAATGTCTAGGGTCGGCCGTATTTCTAGGGTAGGTCGAGTTACGCCAACATAACATTTTTTGTTTTGTTTATGCCTAACTTTCCTATACTAGTCCCTTTTGTGTGTTTGTTTAATTTCTTTTTAGTGGTCAAAAAACAAAAGGAGGCGGCCTCCAAAAAGGAAGCAGACAGGCACCCTAAACATGTTTTTTTTCACTTGGCCTCAGAGCAATAGGTTATTATGGAGGTTAATATTATGGAGTGCCCACTACAGAAATAGTTGAGTGTTTGCGCCCATAAGAACTCTGCGCTTCGGATTACCACAGTTATTCTTCGCAACTACAAATTACTTTGGGGATAGATTTAGTGCGTGTGTATGAATGCACCAATTTGTGAATCGTACATAATGAATATCTTCTAAGAACGAGAACAATGCTATTATTCATTTCCAGGAAGTAGTTGTCAAATAAACTGTATCAAATGACACAGACAATACTGGTTATTAGCGTGTGACTCAATGAAAGTATAGAATTACACGTTCATACATATTTTGCATGTACATGTATAAAGCCCCAGCTGTGGCTACATGTCTGTATTTTCAGTTTGAAAGTTTACTCAAAGTTGTTACTAATAGTATTAGTATTAGTAATACATGTAGAAATCTTCTTCTGAAATTATTTATATTTTCGGAGCATTAGCAGATTTTGAGCGTGCACAATTTTTAAAACAATTTTAAGAACATGGACAAAATAACAAAATAGATGCTTTTTATTCGCTAATTTTGAAAACTAGACGAGTGGATGATTGGAATAATGCATTCTTCTAAAAACCAATCCTATCATAGTTTCTAAGAAAGCCTTTACTGGTATAGCCCATTGATTGTGTTTACGCTGTCTGGACTAGACATGGCGGTTGCCATAAACTGTAAACCGCAGCAGGTCATGTAAGTCCATGTGGTTAAGTCCATAATGGCAAGCCACTTCTTATTCTTTCCCACTTGCAAGCCTACCGGATATTGTCCTTAATTCTTTGCATACCAGGCACTACCTTTCAGTCTGAGAATGTACATATATGTAGCAGATATAAATTGGACAGACCCTGAATTTGAAATAAGTTAATAAAATAACCAGGTTTAAGTATTTTATTTCCCCATTCAGTATTATGTGGCCTTATTGCCTGTATTTTTTATCTATTTTTAGCATCGAATACTCTGGAACATTTCCTGGTAACATTTTCCTGTCGTGGTAAAAGTTACTTTCGGACAAATTTCCGAAGTGATTGCCTACTGGTACTTTGTTAATGATGGCTGAACCTCCGGACCAAGTGCGGTGATTGTTCAAACCCGCTTTGTTCAAACCCCCCTTGTTCAAACCCGCTTTGTATGAAACCTTAAAAAGGGCACCACAGTCAAGACAGCTGGTACAATGTAAACACTTGAGGCCATCGCACACTGAATGTGACGACGCATGGTTTCGGATGATTACATGTATCTACCTGACCTGTGGTATCTACTATCGCACATAGGAGGCGGCGCGATTTGTTCCTGGTCACGATGTACTTGAGAAATCAGCATCGCTTAGCCCCTGTATGGCTGTCATTTTGTTGTCTAGCGGTTTTTTTCAAGGGTCATCAGCGTGACCTTAACTCTGATTGGCTAAAGGGAATGATGTCAACATGACAGACGCCTCAGAAAAAGAACAGGATATTGAAGCGAAACCTTCCACGTCACTTCCCCTCCGCACCGCACAGCCGCATCCGGTGTGGGCACGTGTGCATGTACACAATAAAGTATCACAATTCCAAGTGTTCCGAATCGTTCTACTTGTCGCATTCGGTGTGCGACGGTCTTTAATGGGGCACCAAGGTGCAGGGGCAATGGAGGCCATGGCCTCTGTGGCCTCCATTTATTTCCAGACCTGATCGTCACCCTCAGTACTTTGGTACCTAGAGGCCATGGCCTCTGTGGCCTCCATTTATTTCCAGACCTGATCGTCACCCTCAGTACTTAGGTACCTAGGCCTTCCATTTTAATTATGGGATGATAAATGCTCTAAAGGTGCCACCGAACGAAACAAAAATGCATAAATGCAAACATGAATGCCATTACAGAAAAACAGTTGCCCTATAATTGCATTAATCTAATATAAATGTTGGTGATGTACCGAAAAATGCAATTCATATGTTGGCACCATTGAGATTTGAACCTGTAGATGATTAAACCTGAAGTCATGAGATGCATTGTCCAGAAACCCTGTCGGACACAAGGTTGCATCTTTATAAAAGCAAAGCACTTCATCACAACTTACTGTTCCTTTCTTTAAGTATATAAATTGGTGCATTTACAAGGTACACAGTTTCGTTACTCGATTGTGCAGTTTGATCATTATACATGTAGTATGTTTAAGCATGCATATCCGTTCTGCCACGGCGGTAGGTAATTTGATATATATAGCATTGAATGAGAGCAAGTAACATGATATTTGATATTATCATGGCACTGCTTTAGAAGCTTAGTGTCGGCAAGTATACTCAACGACAACCTTGCCTTGTCCCAGGAAATTGCCCTAGGAAAAAGTTAATAAATCAGAGCGATATGGGTGTGTTTGTATGGGGTAAAATGTTAACTCAACCTGTACCACAATAGGGATGCCTGCGTTCAATTGGCTACCTGATAGGAATGCAACCTATGGAGTTTTGTTACAGTAGTTAGTGTGCCATGTAATGTATTTGCCATTATTTGTTATTAATTTAGCGTAAATAAACATGTAGTTTATTTTTTGCTCTTCTTGTGCAGCAAATCAATACAGCAAGCCATCAATACAAGTACAGCACGACCGAAGCAAAAAAAGAACGCAACAAGCAGTACAATCGATATCGAGACGTCAGTCCATGTAAGTCTCCCCTTTCCCCCTTCCCCCCATGGCCATTATTATAACGGTGATGCTCTTCAAAACAAGTCGTTTACCTCAATAGCTTTGATGTTTCTTGCACAGCCAATAACCTTCATTCCGTGTTTAGTCAAAGCCTTGGTAGTGGCCCGTCCAATCCTCGCTGAAGCCCCAGTAACCAAGGCGACGCAACCTGCCCATCTGCACAGAGAGGCCATAGTTCCTCTGGATAGCAATGCACACAATATTGCATAGATAAGTATTAGGGCTGACAATTATGGGTTTATTATCCTGGAGTATCTCCTACATGTCTGTTTTAGAACAATAATTCATTGTAATGCATTCTGCTTTCCCCACTTTGACTTTGTGACCTTGGAGTGTGTCAAATCTCTATATCTGCAAGACTGCACTTTACAGGTCTAGGCCAATAATATTTCTATGGACGGCCACATGATATTTCGTTTGCGGGACACACTCACCAAAGTCTGGGAGATAGCCTCTGCCGCTAGTACCTAAAAATATCCTGGTACCCAGATGTCACTTCACAACGATTCTAATTACAAGGGTACCACCACAGCACACTAGTCACCAAATAAGGAGTGGCGGGGTCATAGATACATGTATATCAAACGTAGATATCTAGATGGGGCCGGGCGGGGTATAGTAAGCCCATGAAGTATAACACGTGACTGTTATAATTTTGTACATATCGCAAATAATGTTATAATTAGAGCCAGGAATAGTTTAAAACTCCAAAGTATGCAAGAAAGATGCGTCTACGTATGTACACATTTATTTCTAAGCAGGTGCCTGTCTCAGCAGGTCCAAGTCCTCAGTACGTCCTGCAGCAGCCAGACCCCGACAAGGGTGGCTAATAAATTGGTATGGAAACATCTAACACTAGTAGACAGTGGGCCGAAGGGCCCAATAACCTTCAGAAATAAAGTTTCGTGATCCCGTTCTGGCATAAGTCAAAACCCT
>JAVCKS010005175.1:8062-18331 GCA_032273685.1 Pteraster tesselatus | reverse complement strand
CTCTTTCTAGCCAAATATATAACTGAAATAAAGTTTCCTGTGACATGAGACTCATTTTTGCAGAGCAGGTCACATATATGTACATAATCGATAGTACAATTTTTTTCTCTTATTTTTTTTTCTTTCAGAGCTATCTTTAATACAGAGGCAAACAATGTACACATCTACTATCTAAATGTAACTTTTCAGACTGTAGACCTATTTTTATAAATGTCACTCTGAAGTGAACCCGGACATACTGTAGTTGACAACATTACTACACTACAAACCATGTATGTTTTTGCTTGGGTGATATTCTCCATCTGTTGCATAAGCATTCTGTCCATTTCCTGTAGGTAACGAATGTAATTGAACATGAGACTACCGGTAATTTGATTTTATCATTTCTAAAAGTGTGAACCCACCTAATACCTCCGTGAGTCCCCTGCTTCTTGATTGCGATACTACAGCTGTTCCCATCTCGTCAAAGTAGATCTCCTCTCCCCCCCCCCTCTCTCTTTTTCCCCCCTCTCCTCTGCCCTCTTAGTGTTTAATCGCTTTCTAAGACGATATGGAGTCACTCTGGAGCCTTTTCGACAAGTGGTCAGCCGTGATTCATCTTGCGCACTGCGTATCCTTGGGACGTGATCCCTGCGCTAAAATTGCCGGATTTGTGTTTATCCACTGCAAAGCGATACACAATGCCGCACGCTTTCCTTATATTACAAACCAATCAGTGAGCGGTCGGTGTACTCGAGGCAGCCCCCAATTTTTATGATGATTATTCAGTTTAGTTTCAGCTTGGTAGTTTGTCGAAAACTCTCAATGAAAACTTTGTCTGAAGCGTCCATAATATAGCAAGCAAGCCCTAAAACAATTATTCGCCCCTTTCCAAACAAGTTGCGGTTTTGCCTCTGAGGCTTGAATCTATGCATGAATGAGGTTCTATTTAGGCTGACAATAGTGTCTTTTAAGAACCTTTCTCTCATGCAGTGATACAAAAGTGTGTTTATCATAATTGATTTTCCAAGTGTAAGTACATGCACCTTTATTCTACCATGATACGGGGATGAAACTAAACTCAGAAGCTGTTAAGTGACACTTTCAGTACCAAAGCAGCGACTGAGGAACATTCTGCACACGTACATAATGCAGTGCTCAAATGTACCTCTAGGCTTATAGCTTTTACTTTATTCATGTTTTACATAGAATGACCACATTCTTTTCATTGAATAAACCAACAGTAGTGTATCTGGGATGCCTTGATGTGCTGACCACCAGTAAACTCGACAGTGAGTGCTTCTAGGACATAATGTGCATAGTGGTTTTAGAAGAGGGCAAGCTACACGTGTACATGCACATTGTACACACTATTAAACCCACAGTATACATACATGTACATTGGACATTGGATTTAATGTACGCTTGCATCGGGTATGTACAGTTTATATATATAGTATACGGTACAGTAATGTTTTATGAGCACCTTTTGGGAAAGTCAAAAGGCGGGTGAGGATCAGGTGGGGATCGAACCCACGACTTTCTGCTTTCTGGGTGCTCAAAAACGTGTCGGTGTACAAGCAAAATGTTATTACCCTACACTATACATTATTTACCCGGTACTACACCTACATAAAAATGTAAGCCTACAATACATGTACATCGCATAGTATGCCTACATCATTAATTTTGGGGCATTTGTTGCTATGCAAATACTTGGCTGCTTCCTTATTATAATTACAGAACCTTCAGGAAGTCACGACCAAGTTTAAAGAGAGACAATAATATTATGGTCTATTAGGGCCTAATGGCATTCATACAAACTATGAACACTATTTTCATATAAAACAAAGCCACCGGTCACAGTGATTTTCACCATCCTGTGTCGACATGTTTACCATATTTGTACTGTTGCATGGGAGTATTGGTAGATCACTAATATGTGTATCTAGTACTATCTTAAACGTTTTCATTTATTGAATATTATATGTATCGGTGCTCTGTACAAATTCAATCTAAAGTACTGGTCAGTCTGTCACTGAGGTTTTTATACTTGTACGTGTGTGGTTTTATGAGGCAGTGGTCTCTGTTCGTTTTTGGTCATGCACCCTCCACTGTACCCCTACTCTAGCTGCCCCCTCCCCACCTCCCTTTCCACCTTTGGTAAAAAAAGGGACAACAACGGACATCTCAGCTTTCTGGCAAAAAATAAATAATGGCTCACTACACAAAGCCTGCGGACTTAAGACTGATCTCGGGGATCAAGCCAAAGAACATGTGCCCTCTTGTGACGTGAGTGTAGCACAATTTATGTCTTCCTGCCCGGGCAGTGAATTACTGATAATTTCCTGTGGCCTGCCCACCTACCTACTGAATATTCATAAGGTTGGGCAGTGTCCTCAGCTTTTAGTATTAATGTTTCCTTCAGTGGTCCGTCGTTCAATGATTGAGTATTCATGATGTGCCATAAATATTCATGCGTGTTTTCATTGGTCAGAAGTGGCTCCATCCCTCAAGTCAGTTGCGATTAGAGGAAGCCAACACCCCCCTTGTTCGGGAGAGAGAAGAAAAAAAAACAGTGATTGTATAGTCTGAGTTTCCTGAAGATGACAGAGTTCCTATAAATAGCGAGACATTTTGGAAGTAGAGCCTATTGAAACGGCCGCAGGAAACAAGCCAGTTTTTGGGGGGCTCTAGTTGGAACACACAGGTCATTGGTTGTAGCATGCTTACAGACTCCCGGGAGAAAGCAGCTCTTACTTAACAGAACGGTTGGGTATGCTGTAAGTTTGTTGTTGCACATTCCCTATACCTTCGCTTGTCGTCTTCAGGTGAGCTTTGTGTTTCGGTTGATGTGTGCATCGGCTCTGAAAAATATCAGAACTTGTGGATCAAGAGTGGGGAAGTCACTGGACCTGCGAACAATTTGGAACTAGTGAAAACTAGTCAGGTTTCTTCGGGCTTACGAGCTATAGTGATTAAATTCACTTTCGAAGAATCCTTGGTTTCAATACCAAAAAGAAATAATAATAATAATAAAAAGCCTGTTTTTTTTGCGTGGTTGTTGAAGTAACTTTCATAGATTGCATCCGTCAAGCTCAATTGATACTTGACAGATTCGCTATGGCGTATCCAAGTTATGCTACGCTTAACAACGGTTACCGAGGATACCACAACCTCCATCCTCACTATCGGCAGATGCCCCAGACCAACCCGAGGGTTACCCCACGCCGGGGACTACAACGGAACATGAACAACAATCAGATCATCTCGGACGTGACGGCGGTGCTCATGGACGAGCGGCCTCGTCTGAAAATCGCGACCAACGGTTGTCTAATCGATCGCAGCAACAACAAGCGACCACGCGACATCTTCAAGAAACCCGCCGACCTACCGAGGGCCAAGAAACAGCCCGTTCTCGTGGAGACGTCATTCTTGAACATCTACCCGGAGGATAGAGACAACGATAAGTTGCCAAACCCCGTCATTCAGTTTCCTTCGTCGCCGACGGCAACCATCACACCGCCTTCCTCGCCGCCTCCTTACTATTCCCGCCAGCGCTCAGAGCAGTTACTCAACTCGACGCCGAGAGGGGATCTACATGTACGCCAACGGAGTAACAGCATGGGTTATCTTAAGCAATTTATCACGAGGAGTGCCAAACGGGGACGGAGGAAGCCAATGTGTGAGAAAACCTTTACACTTTTTTGATCCTTGGTTTATAATGAACATTTTTACTACTTACAAATGTATGATGAGTATGTACTTGACAGCATATTTGCGTCTGTCAAAGAACCATTGTCAAGTGTACTTGATAGTGTGAACCTGACAACACAACACACTGTCAAGTAGTGCTAAAACTGTGCACATACATGTTTCTCTTTAACCCTTAGGTAAATAGGTTGTGAAAGGTTTACTCTTGGTGTAAAGTACATGTATGTGCATGAATGTGGCAGAACATTTGTGAACGTGAAAACATCACGTTTAAAAAGTGGGAATAGAATGGCATTCTTCTCTATTTTGTGTCAATCTTTTCCTCTCCCTCCTAAAGATACAGCCTCTTTGATAGCAGGTTTACCTCGCCAGGTGCAAAATGACTGTAAGGTGTAACTCCTTAAAGATCCTTAGCTTTGTCATTAGAGCAGAGTCTTTCAAACATCTTTCAGCCATCTTTCAGCCATCTTTCAGCCATCAGCTTGCACATGTATACCTGTGTCTGTTTCCGTGACCTATTTCGCAAAGCCACCTGTTGCTAAATACAGGTTTCAAAAGTTACAATTTTGTGACGAGCTGCAACTTTTCATATAGCGTAAGATTTTTTTAGGTGGGTTTTATCTCGAAGGGTATCTCGGCTAAGTTCAAACTTGAGTTTTAAAGGTTTCAGAACTACCTCATTCAAATGTCCCAATTGTCTTTCTAACGGCAGTAGGTTAATTCACGGATACAGTGTGTGTAGGTCACATGACTGATAATAGACCACCGAGCCTGTTACTAGTGAATATATTCAAAATGACATCAGTTCATTTCCCTAGTGTATTTAGTTGTATTACTCTTACTGGTAATCACCTAAATTAGGCCCTACCCGAGCCCCTCCACGGGCAAACTTCACAAACCATTAATCCTATTAGAATCCCTCTCGGGGGAAAGAGACCGATGGGCAGGCTGCCACCACCAGAGGAAGACACCACTCAACCTCCCCTAGAATGATTCCCTTGATTTGCTTCCCCTAGAGCAGTTTCCCTGTGTCAGTCGGTAATTGATGGAAGACGTTTACGTCACGGGGAGAATGTGGCAAAAATTGTCAAAGTAGTTCTATTCAAGCTGTAATTGTAATTTAATGGCGTGTTAACATCCAATTGGAATGTGTGTCCCTCCTGCGTAGTAGTTAAAATCATGTTTATAGTATAGGCTTACAAAACTAATCCGGTGCATTTACAGGAAATTACAGGAAACCGTATAAACGGTGTCTGTATTGTATATACAGTAATCAAACGTGGCTGAAGTGTACCGGTATTTCTTGTCAACTGGGCAACTGGACTTTGCCAATATCATGCGAAGGGTTGAATTACTCATGCATGTGGGTCATTCCCCCTGGTTGGGGGACACAGTGTGCCCCTGGTCACATCAGTAGGCCTAATGATGAATGTGCAGCATGAGCCTGTTCACCAGGTTGGGGCATGAGCTACGTATGTTGTAGCGATATATACCCATACGTTGTAAGTCAGTCCATTGGGTTTGGGTATGATATATATGATCGTCATTTTGTTACGATGGTTAACTTCCTCAATTAGTGACCTTATTCTCAATGTCCTGGTGCCAGGTTACATTGTACTAATAGCAAACGTTTGAAATATAAAGTTCATAAGTTCAGTGAACATGATATATAGCAGCAACCGGAGCAGAAAAAATCCCCCTCCCGCAAACAAAAAAAACCGAACCTAATCGCACCTGAACCCTAATCGCAGCGTCATTGATCCCAGCGTGTGTGCTTGTGTTTCTAGTTAAAATGTCATAGGTAGACAAAAGGGAACGGTGTACCTTAAGAGATTAGGAGTGGTGCACCGGGACCTCCTGGAATTGCTGAGTAATCAGAAAAGATAATAGGAACCATTCCCAGTTTGGGCTACGTTACGTCATAAATTACCAACAATCTGATCCACTGTTTCGAAGCGACACAACCACATCCAGGCTGAAGATCCTCTCCACTGATACAATACATGTGGACGTCTCCAAACTGACGACGTGCTAAAAATATGCTAGGTAGGGAAACTTTGTGGATGAAAACACCTGGATTACACTACCGTCGGTAGAATAATGGTAGAATGTGTTAAAAGTTATTGGTAATGATCGCAGAACAAAATTGTTTAGTTTCTATCACAAAGCTTTGGTTTATGATGTTATACCATTTAAAGTTGATGATATGTAATGCCCATCTTCCTGTGTAAAAATACCTCCTCCTGAAATGCAGTCATCTTCGAGAAAATTACCCTTCCATAAAACAAAACAAATCATTTTGGGTGCAACGATCAAAGGAATAAACCACAAAATAATTGAATTTCAGATGAGATTTACAGGTGATCAAATGAGAACCCACCTGAAGGGCTTGAAGTCAGTCCTAGCTATTATAATATTGCCCTTCCTTTTCGGTGGAAAAATATGTCAATCTGTTTGACCTCTGTTACTCCTTGGGAGTTGGGACCACCTCTTGTAGCCTCAGGCTGTACAAGTTGCTCGGTCCTAGTTGGCTGCAAACCCTTCCTGGCTGTAGCGTGGTTTTCATTATGGAGAGAGAAGTATCGAAACAGAACAGTTAAAGGTGTACTGTTTGATTCCAGACCGATTTTACCTTGAGAAAAAGTGTTGTATGTTGAATTGCTTTGATACACTTGCTATAGCTTTAAAATTCATCGACTACATTATTGGCCGAAGGTGAAATCGGTCTGAAATCGAACAGTAGGGGCTACACCTTTAACTGTTCGATTACTTAAGATGTGCATGTATGTACAGTACATGTTGGTTAAGTTATGTTAAAGGCTAGTGGAGAAAAAAATACAAACAAATACACATGTACGTACTGTATATCAGCCACATTGGAATATTTTTATGAGAGAATAGAAATAGCAGGTATCAAACGTACATGTACATTATCCAATCTTGATTTAATTACACTCACCCAGTACATGTTCAATGAGGGGAACTACACATACATAATTAATAAGGAACTATTTATAATATTTGTGTTCTTTGGGAGGTGGTAGTGATTCCTTTTGACTACCCAATAGGTCTGTATTTTAAATGAAGGCAGGAGGAGTGAGGTCAGGTAGGGATCGGAAACCTAATATTGACACTATCAGAGTTTGAACCCAAGACTATGAAAAGATGCTAGGAGAAATGATGGGAACAAATCCAGGAACAAATCTTGGAACAAATTTAAATTTTTTTTACTAAATGATGAAAAAGTCTGGGGAAAAAAATCTAGGAAAAATTCTAGGAGAAAGTAGGAACAAGTCTAGAAAAAATCTAGGAAAAGTAGTAACAAATCCTGGAACAATCTAGAAAACATTTATCTCTGGTAACTCTAAAATTGTGGTAGTCAAAAGTATCCACCTTTAATACTATATAAATCTAGTATAGTGGCATTTCATTATTTTTGAAGGGGGGGTCAAGTGCCAGAGTGAGCAATACAGGTTTACCGGGGAATTGAAACTGCCGACATTTTCTCTAGGTGTGTTTGCAACGTTCCATGTTGATTGAACAATCGTCGAAAGGATGTCTCATTGAGATTGAGTGTGTAATTCTTTCGTCGGTAATTCGTAATAACTGTCAATCACGATTGGTTGCTGGCTTTTTTTTAACCAAGTTTGACTTATTATCGCTGTCTACAGGATGTTTTTTGTGTTAGAATTTTATGAAAGTAAATATTTGGTAATTGTTAACAATAGTTTACTTTATTGCATTAACATTTGTTTTCAAAACAACTATTGTATTACTGTAAATCAATTATTATCTTTTTAACGGCTTTGTTCATCCGAAGATTCCTTTATCTTCTCTTGATTGTTTGATCATTATTAGGGTTCTAGTTATCAATAAGCAAGGCCCTATCGTGTATTTCTATTCCTGGCTAATTTCGGGATATTCCCGTACAGCAGGTGTGGTCTATAAACAATAACATCGGTGCTTAAGGAATGTTTGTTCTCAGGCAGATACGAGTTGAATTAAGTAAGAGGATGGAGAGTTTATTAGAGGGAACTTGTAATACGAAGAGTTCATTAATAATTTTGGCACCTCATAATCTTAGTGTTCTTATTTCAAGTTGTTGCCCAGATGTCTGGCCGGCAAGTCCAAAGCCACATCAGCCACTAATGGGACCTTGCGATAATGGGAGCTCGCAATAGTGGAACCTCATAATCCTCTCTTTCTTTCCAGTCGCTGAGATGTCTGGCCGGCCAGTCATCAGCCTCCTACCTCGTTATAACGAGACCTTGCCATGGCAAGCCCTCATAATAAATTGTAAAGCTTTCTTAATTGTCTCCTGTACTGAGGCCGGCCAGTCTGTGGTCACTTTCCTCCCCTGCAGGTGTGTTAGATGAGAAGATCCGATAAACTTGAACAGGAAATCTAGTTAGGGTCGACCGTTGCAGCGTGGTCCCGCACATCAGTTTCAATTTTAGTCTCCTCCGTAAAAAGAGACGAGAAAGGGAGAAACTGAGGTGAAATCTGACCTCCTCGGACACAAAGAGGGACAAATGGAACGAATTAGGAGCGTCCAAGATCTGGTGATCTGTCCGGAGTTGATGGAACCTAAGTAGGTGATAATTGAGAATGTAAAGGATACTGTTTTGAGAAATGGGGTCAGATCTCAATTTTAGTTTAATCGCTGCTTTGATGAGATCACATATTGGTGAAGTTATATCGGCGTGGTTTGTGTGTAGCATTCATTGTTAAACATTGAAGAGGAAGCGAATCTTCTGACTCAGAGACCGACTGTATTGTTGAGGAGGCATTGTGTACTGTACCGACCTGATGCGCCTGTAGATCTTCTAGATTTAGGTTTCTGTATACTCTGATGACGTGGCCCAGTTTTGACGTCTATTTTGAGTTTCGGCTTGTTACGCTTGACAGTATTTCCTTTTTGGGTTCAGTCACAAATTAACTGTGTTGGTTCAGTATGTCGGCTGAATCTCTGCTGGTTTGGGTCTACTATGCATTGCGTTTGGATGAATGAGAATCACGGAAATATCAGGTTGCCTTGACTGGGAATCGAATGAGCAAGTGCCGTCGGCCAACAAGTTTATTTTAAACAAGAAAATACTTTGCAAATATCCGTTGATGGATTTTTTTTCTGTGTCATATATCATTTTAACAAGGGAAAACATAGCAAATTGTTGAGTCAACATTATTTCTCAACATTAAAATCGGTCTCAAATCGGACATTACATCTTTAACTGTCAGTTGGTGTGTTAGCTGACCATCTTTGCCACTTTGCCGTCTGAACTCAACCGTGCTCCGAGCGCTACTTAGCTCGTCTCGCTGAAAGTAATGCAAGTGATCCATTGCATGTGTGTCCACACTCCTTAATGTTCTTGTAGGTTTGCATTAAAAACACTTCTCTTCCCTGGGCGTGGTTTTTTAAGCCATGGGCAATAACTAGTCTCTAGCGTGTGAGTTGATGTGCGATCGGTTTTTATTAGTTGGGACCACTTCTGATAAATTCACGATGTCCAGTTTTTACCTGTCTATAATACATACTGGTAGACCCCTATAGAAATTACATAATTGTACAAGTTACAGTTGTACTGACATTGTAGTACACATACCCTGTATGTATACTACTAGTAGTAGGCCTACTACTACTAGTAATACATGTATATTACTTGTGTGTTACTGGTGGTACTCTTTAATGTGAAGTTAGGCAATAATTTGTGACAGCATCCCTTGTTACATACTACCTACACGCGTGATATTTTGAGTTTTACAGAATTGGAGATGGTAATTTTACTCATTTGTGACAGTGTCCCTTGTTCCACCAGTAAATGTACAACCTCTTAAATTCTTTATTATGAGTGTGCAGCATGGGTCATTCCACCAGGTTGGGACATGTATGTGACAGTGTCCCATGCTACATGTACATAAGTATGTAAACACACTACCTACATGTATTATTCACTATTGTTAGTGCTCTCTTGGGCTTCACAGCATTTTCACAAGCATTCTAAATCAAAATGTAATGCTCTTTTCCTAATCTGATTCTGAACTTGTTTTTCTATCTTCCTTGACAGTGTACAACCTACAGCAGGCGGCCCCCAAACCCAAACGTCTCGTGTGCCTCTTCTCTAAGGACTTGGCCAGCAAACCGCCCCACTACGGAAGAGAGTAAGTTACCAGTGAAGACAGTTGCAAAGTCTGCTGTAGAAGTATCAAACTAATTTCAATCTATCTAACCGAACTATCCTTTGAAACTGAGGACCGCAGTTGTGTGGTTTGCCATGAGTTAGGCTATTGGATGGTTTGTGCAGTAAATTTCTGTTGCTGGGTTTGGATAAACTGAGTGATTGAAGTGGTATTTGCAATTTCGGTCTAGGACTCGACTAGAATTGAGTCTGGCTTTGGACTACATACAATGTTCCCGCACCTGACAGCTACTGATCCTGCTAGTAAAAAAACTCTACTGGTTCACCCGAACCAGTGAACCTCGACATCTGGCATGACCCCCGATCGCTCTAGTGTCATCATCCAAGTAGTGAATGCAATATCCCCGATTGCAGTGCCCTGTTTTCCTTTTCTAAACTG